>ML812037.1:34644-85945 GCA_009831015.1 Picea engelmannii | reverse complement strand
TGGAGCTTTGCCTCTCTTGGAGGACAAGGTGATGGGACTACTTGATTCCAAGGTGGAGAGGACAAGAGAGTGCAAGGGATGTGCACTCAGCAAGCATGCTAAGATTTCTTTCCCAAGCAATGAACACAAATTGAGAGGGACTCTTGATCTAGTACATTCAAATGTGTATGAACCCATGTCATCAACTTCATTGACAAGTAACATCTATTATGTTTCTTTCATTGATGATTCTTCTAGGAAAACCTAGACTTATTTTATGAAGACCAAGGATGAGGTATTTAATAGGTTCCAAGAGTTCAAAGCTCTTGTGGAGAACCAAATAGGTAGGAAGATGAAGGTATTGAGATTTGATAATAGAGGAGAGTATACCCCCAAAGAGTTTGATTCCTTTTGCTAAAAAGCAAGGATCGAAAGGGAGTTAACAATACCTTACAAGCCACAACAGAATAGGTTGCTTAAAGGAAGAACATGTCTATTGTTGAGAAAGTGAAGGCTATGGTTCATGACCTAGATCTACCTATGTTCCTTTGGTACAAGCATGGAATACAACTGTCTATATCCTGAATGAGTGTCCTCACAGGGTATTGAAGGACAAAAAACCAGAGGAAGCTTTCACTGGTGAGAAACCTTCGGTATCACACTTTTTTTATTGTCCTGTGTATATTCATATTCTTGAGGAGAAAAAAATTAAATTGGAGCCCTCCAATTTGAAGGGTGTTTTGGTTGGGTACATTGAATTCTCCAAGGCTTACAGAATCTACATTCCATAATACTAAAAGATAGTAGTAATCCGAGGTGTGCACTTGATGAGGATGCATGGTCCTCAAGGTCTAAAGAGTCTCCAACAAAGGTTGAGGAGGAAGAAACACTTACTATCCCAAATGCTGATCTGGAGAAATCGAAGATTTCAGAATCAGATCAGCCAAGTTCCGGAGGTGGAATCGATGCTTCAATGCCTTCAAATCAACTAGGAAGCTTAGATGACTTACCCATATATTGCAAGCTGCACAGGAGCAAGTTAGAGTTCCAAAGACATATTTTCAGGTGAACTATCATCCTAAAAAGTTTCTAAATTATGTTGCACTGATGTCTTCCATCATTGATACATAGCCTTCTAGTTATGAGGAGGCAACAAGTGAGTAGGTATGGAAGAATGCAATGGTGGAGGACTATAACTCCATCATGAAGAGTAATGTTAGGAAGATTGTGTCAAGACCAACTAGGAAGTTAGTGATTGATTCCAGGTTGTTGTACAAGGTGAAGCATGCAGTGGATGGCAGCATAGAGAAGTACAAGTATCGGTTCATAGCAAGAGGATTCTCCCAAAGAGAGGGAATTGACTAAGAGGAGACCTTTGGTCTAGTGGCTAGGTATACTTCCATCAAGTCCATTATGTATTTAGCATCAATGTTTTATTGGCATTTGTATCGAATGGATGTAAAGACAATGTTGCTTAATGGTCTGATAGGGGAGAAAGTATATATTAATCAGTGGAGAGGCTTTGAGGTGCACGGGAGAGAGACCCATCTATGTAGAAGAAGGCCCTTTACAGGCTGAAGCATGCACCATATGCCTGGTACTCAAGGATTGATAAGTACCTGTTAGGTTTGGGCTTCACTAAAATTGTCACAGATCCCGATCTTTATCATTTATTTGATAAATCGAAGCTGCTTGTGTTAGTCTTGTATGTAGGTTATCTTATACTTTGTTGTTTTAAAAATACATCTTATATTTACAAAAAAATATCTACAAACGGCAAACCAAAAGGTGGAAGTGGATAGACAATGAAACTCATATCCTCATGCAGAAATAAAATCTAAATAGGCTACTGAATCTAATGTTTCGGCATCTTTTATCAATAAGGAACCCTTAGCCAACAGCTGATCGTGTACCTCATCACACCACTTGGCACAAAAAGCATACAAAGAACTAAGCCCTTGCTCAAAAATAAGTATTTACAAGTAGTTCTAAGAAGCTCCTAGCATGATACAAGACAGACTTGGCACACGAGTTCAATATGAAGAACATAGGCCTTATGCACTATATCTTGGGTCTAGAGGTTTGGCAAAGCCCAGGTGAGCTTTGCCTCGCACAAGCTAAGTATGTCATCAAGATTATGAAGAGATTTCAGATGATGTATTGTAATTTGTAAACCTATGGCTACTCTTATGATACCAATTCTAAAGTTATCAGTAGAGTAAGATTTGGATTTGGTAGATCCATATGTATACAAGCAGTTGGTTGGTTTCAATGCATATCTGGTGAATACAACACCTAATATTTGTTTTGCAATGAACAATTTGAGCCAATACATGGTTGAGTTGAGGCAAATTCACTGGGTTGCTGCAAAGCATGTGCTCCAATACTTTAAGGGCACGGTGTATCATGGTCTAAGGTATGTAGGAGATGGTGAGTTGATGTAGCATGGTTTTGTGGTTTCTGACTAAGCTGGAATTTCAGGTGGCAGGGAGAGTACTTCAGGGTTCTATTTCAGCACAAAAACTATACTTGGTGCAGACGATATCCTATTTTAGCAGGAAGCAGTGGCACTTAGTTCGGTAGAGGCAGAATACACGGCAGCCAGTTCTACTAGTCGTGAAGCTCTCTAGCTTCACAAGCTGATTACAGAGTTGACTGATCAGATGTTGGAGCCTACTGTGGTATACTGTGACAATCAAAGTTGTATCAAATTCTCTGAGAATCTAGTGTTTCACGAATGCTCCAAGCACATAGACATCCCATACAATTCCCTCGAGGACAGAGTTCAAAAGGGTGCAATGATCCTAGAGTATGTTCCTTCAAATTAGTAGGTTACAGATATTTTGATAAAGCCCTTGGCTAAGGGTAAGTTTGAGATGCTCTGGAGGCCTCCAAAAACCAGCAAAAGATAAGTCCAAGGGGACCTGCAGAGGCAATTATCTCGGAGGAGTAGAGAGCTAGGTTGGGATATCGCTCCCTACCTGGCCTAGAGTCACCAAAAGTCCAGACTTTATGAAAGAAAGACATAAGTCTGAAAATGGACTCAAGGCGCAAAGGACGCATCCTCAACTCTGCCTGGAAGATGAGGAACCATCCGCTAGCAGCAAATAATGCACTGTAGCAAAAGGGTCTGTACTATCTCTGTTATGATTTTGTACCAAATTGGCCTACAGGTATAGTTGGTGTAACTAATTTTGTTTGTATGATATTACAGGTACAGCAGGGGTGTGTAAATTTTTTTGTATAATATAACGTTGTTGCTATTAAAAAGGAAGGGAGAAGGGGTGGATTCTAAAATGCTAGAATTACAAATACAATGAAAGTTGCATGTGGTTGGACTCGTACAAGCAATATATCCAAACACTTGGGTTAGACCTTTTAGGACCAACTCTTTCAGCTCCTATAACACATTTTCGGATCAGCTCTTCTAGCTCAAAAAAACCTTTCAGAACCAACCCTTCCAGCTCGGATAAGACCTTTAATGAACATACGAAAGGTAAGACCTTCCATGAATAACATATAAAACCTTTCAGGACCAACCCTGTGCTAAAAACAATACATATGCACACTCGGCTAAGACCTTTCAGGACAAGTCCTTGTAGCTTATGTAAAAGCTTTTAGAACTAACCTTATCATGCAACTACATTGCACCCCACTTTCTCTCGCCAAAGAAATCCAAAACAAATTACCATCTAAAATGCAAACTGTAAACAGTAACTAAAAAAATGCCCAGTGCAAATAGACAAGATCCTGAATCAAAATTGCCCATTTAAACAGAGTCTAAACTTCTGCAACCAAATTTTCCCTCTCTGCGTCTGTTTTGTAGGGGGGAGGGGATATAGGGTTTCCTTACCAGCCATCCCACTGCAAACAGTGCAGCTCTGTTTCCAGCCAATAGATTCTGAGCATTCAGCATAATCTGTGGCAATTGCAGGAGGAGAAACGGTAGATTAGAAGAGCCTGCAATGGTGGATGTCAGGGCATCCCATTGTGTATAAGATGGACTTTTCACATGCAAACTATCATCACCCAATTGCTTATTTTCATCACCCACATCTGGGAAACCAGCTTTGGCCTGCACACGTTAATCGTAACAACAAAAATCAATAATCATACCTAAGTCTTACAACAGATATCTGCAGCAATTCTTATCGTTAAGACTTGCAAAATAAAAATCACTGACCTCTGAATCTGATGTGGCTGTCCTTACAATTGGGCTTCTGCAGTTCCTGCAAGCATTGGAGAAGCAAGGATCCAGATGGATGCTTCTGAGACTGCCAAAATTAGTACTAGTACTAATCCTTTGGCCAAAACTAGGCGTTATAGAACCGAAATTGGAACCCAAAACGTCTTTGCTATATTTAGAGCAGGAGGAAATTGAAAGCCTCGAGATCATTACCGAGGCCATTGTTCCTTTCGCCAAACTTGCACTGAATCTTGTCTGTATGTATTACATTGGTGGCGCTGTTCACTGCAGTATTTCGTATTTGTAGGAAGGGGGGGCTGGGGAAAGAGCAGAGCAATGGTGAATTAGTGGCGTGCCTTGTCAATTGGGATGTATGAGCAAGTGACACATCGGGTGAATCACAACCGAAGATAATGGGATCGTGGGGGAACTGCAGACGGTCAATATTTCACGGGAATCTCTCCAAAGCCCGGCCATTGTGGCAATGTATCTGTGCAGGGAACGTGACAAAATAATATGGGCCATTGAAATCGAGGTCTTTCCTTTTCCGCAGCTTAAACTATGATATATATATACTTAAAAAGCTACATTCCATCTCTATGAAATACTCCTTTTACAAATTCTTCCAATGTCCTATGAAAATTTAACATTATGACAGCAGCAGAATTTGCCCCGTGGTTGTCATTTTTTCGTTTTTATGTAATTTGCATAATCATACATATTAAATTTAAATATAAATAAAAATTTTAAAAAAAAATTAATCATACTTTAAATACCTTGAAGTCCACCGAGCTTGAGATCTGGTTTCGTTACCTGTTTCTCACTTAGGTGGCACTTAAAACCATCAAATTCATCCATGCAATCAGCATAATTCATTGGATAACGGTTAATTATCTAGACTTTGATATTATCCTTGTCAATACATTTATATCACTTAGTTTTTAAGTGGAGGGAGATTTTCAAACCTTTGATCCCCACACACACATATATATATATTACTTATTAAAATAATATTTTAATGATTAATTTTTTCATTTTATCATTCTTTTAAAAATATATATAATTTTTAAAAAATATCATCTTTTAAATACTTTTAAATTGAATAACCAAATTGATCATCTCATACCCTATTCTCAATTTTTAATTTAATAACACGAGGTTTTATTAAATTTTTATTAATTATGTATAAATAAGATATCATCCTAAGTTAGATATCATCTTTTTCACTTTAATAAAACATGGTTTTATTAAATTTGTCTTAATTATGTATAAATAAGATATTGTCCTAAGTTTTCCCTGAGGTGTAGGACACTCGGTGACGGAGTGTGTTGTTAAGGTACTCCGTGATATTAAAGTCACCGGTTCGAAACTTGCGGGGACAAAAAATCCAGCCATGTTAAGGGTTCATGTGGCTCAGGCTGGGTGCGATCCCCAAGTGATTTTGACAGCTTAGATGCCCCTGAGTCGTGGTTTCTTAGCCACAGGTTAGTCCCACATGTCACAGACAAACTAACAAACAGAAAAAAAAAGATATTATCCTAAGTCCAAAGGAGTTGGATCCACTAGTGAGAAGTGAGGAGTCTTTCACCAATGAGCAAGGTTCAATATATGTGAGGGTTATTCTTAAAGTCATGGGGTCAACTTCATGTAGTGATCAAGCGTGTGATTGCACCTAGAGAGATTATATTAAATCATCTTGTGACCCATGCACACGTAACTGGATTAAATCCCATCCCCGTGTCTTTCATATTTATCCCAAATGGGTTGGATCCATTGGTGAAAAACGAGGAGTTTTTAACCAGTGGGAAAGGCTCAATTCTCATGAGGGTTGTTCCTAGAGCCATGGGGTCACCTTGTGGTAGCGGTCGAACATGTGGTTGCACCCAAAGAGATTATATTAAATGATATTGTGACTCGTGCACACATAAGTGGATGAAATCCCACCCCCATGTCCTTCAATGTTTGAAAAAGTCCAAAGGGGTTGGATCCACCAATGAGGAATAAGGAGCTTTTCATTGGTGGCTAAGGTTCAATTCCAATGAGGGTGTTCAACACATGAGGTTGTCATGGGGGCACTCGTATATAGTGTTCAAACATGTGAGGCTTGCATTGCACTCCCTATGCACACATAAGTGGATTGAAGTCCACCCTCTTGTCATCTTTAATATCAAACACTAATTGTTACAATCATGGTCATAATTTTAATAGGGCTGCCAGGTGCAAGGGTGGGGATCCTTTTTCATCCTCGAGGAAATGAAGAATGTGACTTCGCTTGGGGACTAGGATTCACATCGAACAACGAGGCAGAAGCCCTAGTAGTACTCCAAAAATTATAGAGACTGAAGGCATGTGGGGTGAAGCGCATTACAGTTATTGGTGACACTTCCTTCATCATCATATTTCTTCACCATCTTACCTCCCCTCATTCAATTGGATTAAAGAGAATATCCCAAAAAATACTAGGCCCGACAAAGCAATTTGAATCCATTTTTTACTTCCAAGTCCTACAAAGTCTTTACAAAAGGGAAAATTACCTAGCTAATAGAGATGCACTCCTATAAGAAGGGCTGCTTAATGTAAATGGGGGGGTATCAACCCACGTACCCTTAGTTGCAAGATAGTAATTTCCATTAATGGTGGACATGTGGAAGTCCATGCAAGGAGACTAAGATGATGAGGTATGACCACCCTCCCCGCCTTCACTTCCATGCACCCTTTTGATGATGGAGAGCATTATATGAATGTATGTTGAGATTTTAGGTAATTTTGGAAGTTATTCCTAAGTGTAATTGTATTGGTCATAACCTTGAGAAGGTTGGCTGATAAGTCATTGTGAAAGGGTTTATTGATAAGTCGTGTCGTTTAGGTCTTTTAGAGTATAAATAGAGGTTATATTGAGTCATATTGAGATCACTCATTGAACATAAGTACAAGAGAGTAATGTGCATTTATCTAGGAGGTTATTCTTGGTTTGTGTTTGGGTCTCTTTGGTCTTGATTTCGGGAAAGAGCATTGTATGACATTGTACATGTTGGAGGAATCTATATTGAGGAAAGTTTGCAGGGTTTTCTCCCCCTTGAGGGTTTCCCTGAGGATATATCTTGTTTTTATGTGGATATCTATCTTTCAGTTGTGATCATTTTGCATATTAAATAATGTGTGTGTGTGTGTGTGTGTGTGTGTGTGTGTGTGTGTGTGTGTGTCATCTCTCCTGAAAAATCAACATGGTATCAGAGCAAGACTAGGCTTCACTCCCTTACATGATCCAAAATGGATCCAGGAAGGCCTAAAAATCAAATTTCTCGGAATCAGACGAAACTAGCTCCATTGTGTCTGTCTCGTCGCACTGATTCCAGCCATATAGTGTTTTCCTCAAATGGACATCGTATGCAAAAGTTATCGCGTTCTGACCGAATTCTCAAACATGTAAAAAGTCAACTGGTCAAAGTCAACGATGACGTCAGCAATACGACAAGTGATGTCATGATGATGTCATCATGCTGACATGGCGTCACCAGAAGGTGACACATGTCACTCAAATTCGGCATTTTCGAGCTGAGTTAGCATTGTACGGATTTGACAAGTGACACTGTACGGATGACACGTGACAGACTATACATGACGTGGCCCAATGACAGACTGACATGTTGCTGTACGGACGAAAGTTGGGCCGTACAGATGCTGACATGGCAGGGTGACTGTGTAGTATGGACGTGACGTGGCACGACACATGGTTGTACGACAGATGATGTGGCAAGTGACTAGGTTGTACGACAATGATGTGGTAGGTTGACTAGACGTTGACTATGTCACTAACTGTGCTGGTACGGACCAATCAGAGGGCAACACGTGGCCCAATCATAGGGCACCACATGGCACCCTGAATTTTTCCAATGACAACTAGTTCGAAAATTTTGGGCTCCGGGAGTTTCAAGCCTCCGACCTATATGGGTGCCAATGGACTAACAAACCCAAGGCTACCACCTCCGCTACATGTGTTGCTTGTTATGGAATTGGTGCAATATGGATTTGAATTAGCATTGGCACGATTTCAGGGATAAGCCCTGGTCGACGAGGGCCAACCCCAACCGACCAAAGGTTGGAGACCAGGGACTTAACCGAATGTGGAGCACGTGGGAGCCAGGGCCATGGCCATATGGCCATGCCAACAACCAAGGGTCGAGGTTTAGGGGCTAAGGACCAAGGGTGCGCCAGCCTGAGGCCACATGGGCCATCCCCATATGACTAAGAGCCCGGATTTAGGGGGTTGCGCCAAGTATTTTCCCGATTTTGGGTTTTTAAACCATATAATATAATTTTTAAATGATTTTAGCATGATTTTGGGAGATTTTAGTCATTTTTGGGAGATCTGGAGCCCTATTTTAGGCCAGATCTTGGGAGGAATTTGGGAGGATGTTACCAAATTCAAATCTATATAAAACAGAGGTTCTAGGAAGCCTTGGAAAGGTTCAGAAGAGGAGAAATGCTATAGAATTGTGAATCTAGAGTTAGTTTTATGCAGGGAAGCCATTGAGGAGAGAAAATTTACAGGCCAATTCCAGGAGCTTTGCTCAACCATTTTCAGTGTCGTCAATTGTGTTGGGTTCTTGAGGTTGAACAGAAAACAACCAAACCAGTTTGTAATCCATTTGACACTTTTCTAATGTACTTTTGAAGCATTGAAGAGAAATAAGAAAGCCTCACCCACCGAGACAAAAGGCTCGGAGACGTGGGCAATCTTGCCAAACTCCGTTAACAACTTTGTTGTTATGGTTTGATGATCCTTTGTGCTTACTTTCATATCTACATTTATTATTTATGGCTGCCATGTTATATCATTAATTTCTTCCTCTCTCTTCAATTTCCTAAACAGTTAATGAACTCATGCTTTAAATCTAAACCATAGTCTTAAAAGATCTTTTCAGATCAAGTGGTATCAGAGCAGGTTGACGGTTGGTTTTTGAGTTTGCATGATTACCAAGGAAAAGCTAAGTCATGGTGAAGGAGAGCTTGTAGAAGAGAATCTTGAGATTGGATCGAGAAAGAGGACTTCTCAAAGTGAGAAGATGGCATCAGAAGAGGGACCTTTTCTCATAACGAGATAGAGTTTCAAAAGACCTTATTCGCCATGTCGGAGATGGTAAAGGTTTTATATGATGATTACTAGGAGCGGAAGAGACCGATTCTGGGTGAATCTTCAAAATCCAAAAGTGAAGAAGGAGAGGATCCTCTTGAACCTCATCCTTCACCTCCTTCTTCTCCATCAACTTCTTCTTTTTCAAGTACAAGTTCCAAATCCACTGTAAGAAAACATTCCCATAAACATAAACATGATATGACTTTACTTAAGCTTGATGTGAAGTTTGAATTACCCATGTATGATGGTGAAGTAAATGCAGAGAGGCTTGATAACTGGGTCAAACAAATGGAAGTTTATTGCAATGTGTAACAAATCAAGGATGAGGCAACTCAAATCAAATTGGCATCGCTTCGACTTGCAGGCACATCACTCATCTGGTGGCAAAGCAACTTGCAAAATGGCACGCAACAAGTGGGTAATGTGTTTCCATCATGGCAAGTTTTTGTTTCTGCACTTAAAAAACAATTTTATCCTTTGGGTTATAAAGAGAAGGCTTTAATTGAATGGCAAGGTCTTAAACTAAGAAAGGGACAAACAATGCAAGAATACACAGATGGATTTTGTAAGATGGCATTAATGTTAGACATTCCTTTACATACCCAAGGAACTCTTATGAAGTATATAGGAGGTTTACCTACACACATTCGTAACATTGTATTTATGTTTGGACCTACTAATCTTGATGAGGTTTCTGTTCAAGCAACATACATTGAGGCAGGGAAAACAGGAGTTGGTGTATCAAGGGAATCATCTTCAAGAAAAGTGGACAAAAGGAAGGGGAATGGCAAGAAAGTAAATTCAGTGACAAGAAGGGAAGAGAAACTCTCTTGCAATCATTGCAAGAAAGAAGGGCACGATGATGACCATTGCTAGCAATTGCATCCCGAGAAGAGACATAAGTGGTTCAAAGAGAAGAAAGGGAGGCAAACAACTGCAACAGCAACACGACCAACAGACTTGGGATCGGATTCGGGTGATGAGTTTAAAATCACAACAGTTGGTTTGGCAGGTAAAATTGGTGATGGATATGATTCTAGAAGTAAATTGTTTCACATAAGGGTCATAATGAAGCATACTAAGGTCAACACATTGATAGATAGTGGATCTCAATCTAACTTGATTTCAGAGGAAGTGGTTAAACAATTGGGATTAAACACTCATATGCATCATAAACCTTACTCACTTAAATGGATAAGAAACAATCATAAATTGCACATAACAAAGCAATGCACTTTAAAGTTTGCAATTTCATCAAAATTTGTGGATGAGGTAACGTGTGATGTGGTGCCACTCAATGAATGTGGAATGGTCATAGGCAATCCTTATTTGTATGATCACAAAACAATCTTCTACAAGGTACGTAATCAATATCACTTAATCAAAGAAGGCAATGAATATGTTGTACATGCTCATAACTTAAAAGAAAATCAATCTCTTCAAACAATGGAACAATTAAGGAAGGCAACTCATGCAAGCAACACACCTATAATTGTACCAAATCAAGTAGTTGATCTTAAGCATGAACATGAGATGATTGTAGAATGGAAGTTCAATCATACTTTGCTTCAAGATAAGCTAATGTTGTGCAAGTACTACAAACATATTAGCTCATTTGCAGTCCTATTTCTGATGTTATCATTGCTAATGTTTTCAACATGGATGGTAGTGGCTTTAGTAAGACGTGATAGAGTACAAGTGGCTAACAATCAATTGTCAGTTGTCATGGTTGTTTTGCAATTAATATTGATGAGAGATGTGCACAGGACAAAGTTTAAAGACAGAGAACAAGTGGGGTGGCCTATCCTGCACTTGATGACTAGTTAGTACACTTTTGGAGGACCAAAAGGTCTTAGTGGGGAGGCGTGATCCAAAATGGATCCAGGAAGGCCTAAAAATCAAAGTTCTCGGAATCGGACGAAACCAACGCCATTGTGTCCATCTCATTGTGTTGATTTCGACCATATATTTTTTTCCTCAAACGGACACCGTATGCGAAAGTTATCGCATTCTGACCGAATTCCCAAACATGTAAAAAGTCAACTGGTCAAAGTCAATGCTGACGTCAACAGTACAACACGTGATATCATGATGATGTCATCATGCTAACATGACATCACCAGGAGGTGACATGTGTCGCTCAAATTCAACATTTTCAGGATGAGTTGGCATTGTACGGATTTGACACGTGGCACTATACGGATGACACGTGGCAGTCCATACATGGTGTGGCCTAATGACAGACTGACATGTTGTACGGACGACAGTTGGGTCGTACAGATGCTGACGTGGCAGGGTGATTGTGTAGTACGGATGTGATGTGGCATGACATGTGACTGTACGAAAGATGACGTGGCAGGTGACTGGGTTATATGACGATGACGTGGCAGGTTGACTAAACGTTGAGTGTGTTGATGATTGTGCTAGTACAGACCAATCAGAGGGCGACATGTGGCCCAATCAGAGGGCACCACGTGGCACCCCAGATTTTTCCAATGACAACTAGTTCAAAAATTTTGGGCTCCGGAAGTTTCAAACCTCCGACCTATATGGGTGCCAACGGACTAACAAACCCAGGGCTACTACCTCTGCTACACGTGTTGCTGGTTATGGAATTGGCGCAATATGGATTTGAATTAACATTAATGTGATTTCAGGGATCATCCCCAGTCGGCGGGGGCTAGCCTTGACCGACCAGGGGTTGGAGACGAGGGACTTAACTGATTGTGGAGCACGTGGGAGCTAGGGCCATGGCCATATGGCCATGCCAACAACCAAGGGCCGAGGTTTAGGGGCTAAGGATTAGGGGCATGCCAGCCTGATGCCACATGGTCCATTCCCATATGACCAAGAGCCTAGATTTAGGGGGCTACGCCCAATATTTTCCCAATTTTGGGTTTTTAAACCATATAATATAATTTTTAAATGATTTTAGCCTGATTTTGGGAGATTTTAGTCATTTTTGGGAGATCTGGAGCCTTATTTTAGGCCAGATCTTGGGAGGAAGTTGGGAGGATGTTACCAAATTCAAATCTATATAAACCAAAGGTTCTAGGCAACCTTGGACAGGTTCAGAAGAGGAGAAATGTTATAGAATTGTGAATCCAAAGTCAGTTTTATGCAGGGAAGCCATTGAGGAGAGGAGCTTCACTCAACCATTTTCAGTGTTGTCGGTTGTGTTGGGTTCTTGAGGTCAAGAAGAACACAACCATACCAGTTTGTAATCCATTTGACACTTTTTTTATTTACTTTTGAAGCATTGAAGATAAATAAGAAAGCCTCACCCACTGAGACAAAAGGCCCGAAGACATAGGCAATCTTGCCAAACTCCGTTAACAACTTTGTTGTTATGGTTTGTTGATCCTTTGTGCTTACTTTCAGATCTACATTTATTATTTATGATTGCCATGTTATATCATTAATTTCTTCCTCTTTCTTCAATTTCCTAAACAATTAATGAACTCATGCTTTAAAACTAAACCATAGTCTTAAAAGATCTTTTCGGATCATTACAGGAGGGCTTAGGTAAAATGAAAGGGAAATGGAAACATATCCATAGAGAGGTGGGTTTTTGTTGTGAGGAAAAAGTAACCATTTAGAGAAGACTTGTTTTCTAGAAGGAGCCATGTGAGGAGCAGAGAATAGTCTTCATATATGTTTGAAGTGTACCAAGGTGTTGGCATTGTACAAAGCTGAGAAAATGTGGTGGCTCAAAGGCATTGATGTGTTTACCAGAACTCAAAGTGGCACAAATCATGACCAGGAAAGAGGTTACTATGAACATGGTGTGCACCAAGAGTCTCCCAAATGGCATGCACAAAATTACATGCAAATGCATAAATTGGTGCTATGAGGGACCACCTGCGAGGGACCACTCTTAACTTTGTAGAGGTGAATGTCATGACACGCAGGGCAGAATTGAAGGTGGAGAAGCTAGTGCCAAAGAGAAGAGAGGAAGTTATGAGTGGCATATTGGTAATTATATTATTCATCGATGAGAGGACGTGACGAGGGTGTGTGGATCTAGGCAGAGTATAAATATTTGCAGTCGTCCAATCACAATTGGGAAAGTTTTCAGAGTCCCATCCACTAGATATGGGTGAGTGGTAGTATTCAAGTAGCATGGTCGAACTTACTTCATTCAACAAAATCGCTCTCCCCAAACTTTTACTCTGCAAATAAATAAAGTGTCTGTGTCTCCCACTACACTAATCGATGTCTCATGTTAATGCAACGATGACACAGTCCACCCCTGCCTATGGAGGTGTTAGCAACTTGTTTGTAGTTTGTTTAGAGAAGGTCGTGAGGCTAAGAAGGGTTCAAACTGGCTTACAATGGCCTGAAGGAAAGACAAGTTGTTGGCATTTTTATTTTTTGGTATTCTTCCAAATGATCAAGGCATAATTTGATCACAAGCCTAGCTTGTTGAATAGGAGGCGATTTACATAGTAGTTTGATTGGAAAGTTGTGGCGAGGGTTTCCCCTCCTTTTGTAATCTGAACAAGTGTTACCCATCCTCGATTGTATTTGAAGTGTATACTTCACATAATTAAACTTCTTGGATAGTTAGTTAAGGTTGTGGAAAAAAAATAAAATCTAGAGGATTTGTGAATGTTTCATCATGTGGTTGACTTTCAGTTTCGCCATCTAGGTCGAGGTTGTCTCTCAAACCTGACACATGGAAAGTCTTGCCATAGGTTAGTCTGCGAAGGATATTGTGGAAATATTATCAAGAAAGGTCAATGAGGATATACTATTATGGTATTGAGAAAACATTAGTTATCACCTAGAGTGCTAATGGAGAAAAATGGTCCATGTAGCCCATGGCATGGTCTCTGTGACCATGTCATAGTCTTATGACTATGGAGGTTGTCTGAGTGACTACATGGATACTCATAACATGATCTGTGTGATTATGGCATGGTTTGTGTGACGATGGTATAATCTAAGTGACTATAGTAATGACACTTGTAGCATGGTCTGTGTGACCATGACATAGTCTACGAGACTATGATGGAGATACTTGGAGCATGATCTACGTGATCATGGCATGATCTAAGAATCATGGTGTAAATTGCGTGACTAGAATGATGTTACCTGTAGCATGGTCTGCGTGACCATGGCTTAACCTACATGGCTTTGAGGACCAGAGGAGAACATCTTTGTGAATACCTCCCTAGTTAAGAGGGAGTGTTAATGTTTCAACATCAGGATGACATTCTCCTAGGATTGTATTAGAAAAATAGAATCGTGGAACAATAAAATAAAAAAAATGTGGAAATAAAACACAAAAGATACACAATACAATAGAGACACAGATATGTGTGGTTCACCTAGTGTGAGCTACGTCCACCAGAGAAATTGTCAGGTCCTTCCTTTTTATTATCTAGAAAAATGAAGGGATACAACCTACAACACACTTTCTGTAACTTCCTCTTCTTTCTCTCACAATATCCTCTCTCATAATACAATATTCGCAATGATACACAACTGCAATACAATTCCCTCATAAAAGAGGGTTGCCTTCTAGGGAAAAAACCCTAACATAACTTCTACTGTCAAATCTGTGACCTTATAATGAACGGTCTAGATTTACTATGAAATTACAATATACATTTACAACACAATTTTTCATGGGGGGAAATCTCCCCTGCAACCCCCTCGCATGGAGGGGTGTATAGTCTTCATGGGGTATAAACATGGATGAAAAAAAGACCTTTGAATCATGAAGATAATAAGGCTCCACAACCAACAATCTCCCACTTGGAGACTGATCACAACAAATCCACTGATGTTGTATCTGTTGGACTATGATCCTTCTTGGATTTGAATTTTTTTTCATATTCACCTTCATGCTTGAAGACCAACTAATACTGAGTAGGAAATCAGTTTCTCCCTAGTTACTCCCTTTATTAACATGTATGCAGGATTATGGTTAGTGTGTATCTTTTCCAACTCCAAATGTCCATCTTCCAAGATGGATCATATGAAATGGTACCTAAGTTGTATATGCTTAGTATTCGAATGAAAGGTCGAGTTCTTTGCAATATGAATGGCACTCTCATTGTCACAGTACAACCTATTATTCTCCTGCTTCTTTCCCAATTCCTCCATAAACCTTTGTAACCAAATCATTTCTCTACTAGCCTCTATAGCAACAACATATTTTGCTTCTATTGTTGAAAGTGCAACAACCTTTCGTAGTTTTGAAATCCAACTTACTTTTGTTAGAACTACAATAAAAACATACCCCATGGTGCTCCTCTTGATATCTTTACCAGCTACCATATCTGAATCAACATATCCCTGTAGAACAGTATCTAAACCTCCAAAACATAATGCATGAGTAGAAGTACCTCTCAAATACCTGAGAATCCACTTTACTGCCTCTCAATGTTCTTTACCTAGATTGTTCATATACCTGCTCACAACTCCCACACGCATGTGCAATATCTGGTCTGTGCAAACCATCACATACATCAAGTTGCCAACTATTGATGAATAAGGGACCCTAGACATGTATTTTATATCATCTTGTGTCTTGGGACACATTTCCTTGGTTAATTTGAAATGGATGGCCAAAGGTGTACTAACTGGTTTTTCATTCTGCATTCTAAACCTCTCCAATACCTTCTCTATGTACTCACCCTGAGACAATGTCAATTTGTGATTTTTCCTGTCTCTTGTTATTCTCATACCAAGGATTTTCTTTGTAGCACCCAAATCCTTCATCGGAAATGAATTAGCTAATTTCTTCTTGAGCACATTTATATCCTAAATAATAGACCCTGCAACAAGCATGTCATCTACATACAATAGCAAGATAATATAGCTTCCATTTTCTATCCTTTTAGAATAAACACAATGATCAGAATGACATCTATTATGAATCATAAACATGTCAAACTTCAAATACCATTGCCTTGGAGTTTGCTTTAGGCCATACAATCTCTTCTTCAACTTGCATACCAAATTTTATTTCCCTTTGACCTCATACCCATGTGGTTGTTGCATATAAATCTCTTCATCTAAATCACCATGGAGAAAATTTGTTTTTACATCTAACTGTTCAAGATGCAAATCTTCTACTGCCAAAAGACTTAAAATAGTCCTAATTGAAGTCATCTTAACAACAGGAGAAAATATTTCATCAAAATCTATAACTTTCTTTTGTGCAAACCCCTTTACAACAAGTCTAGCCTTGTATCGTTTTTTTCCTCCATCTTTTTCCTTCAACTTGTAAACCCATTTATTTTGCAATGCTCTTTTTTCTGCAGGGAACTGAACCAAGTCCCAAGTCTGGTTATTTACCAAGGAATCCATTTCCTCTTTCATCCCTTGCTCCCACTTCTTTTTAGTGTCTGTATGCATTACCTCTTCATAACATTGTGGTTCACCAGAATCAGTCAACAATAAATAATACAATGAAGGAGAGTATCGTTTAGGGGGTCTACTTAACCTCATAGATCTTCTAACAACACTTGTAGGAGTTTGAGGTACATGTTTCTCCTGTTGTTGTACATTTTGATTTTATGGTACCTTTGGGATTTCTTTTTCAGTGATCTCATCAAGCACTGTGTATTCTGGTTTTTTTTTTTCCTGTTTCTTTCCCTGCAATTGATCTTTATACATGACCTTATCATTGAGTATAACATATCTACTCCTAATGATTTTGTGATTTTCATAATCCCATAAGTGATAACCAAAATCATTAACACTGTATCCAATAAAGGTACACTTCTTAGATTTTGCCTCCAGCTTTGTTCTATTTTCTTTATCAATATGGACAAATGCTTCACAACCGAAAGTCTTCAAAAAAGAATAGTTTCCCTTTTTACCTATCCATACCTCCTCTAGAATTCCACCATTCAAAGAGATTGAAGGTCCTATGTTTATTCAGTAAACAACAATATTTACAATGTCTGCCAAAAACTGTAAGGGCAACCCAACATGTAATCTCATACTTTTTGCACGCTCCATGATTGTCTTGTTCATCCTTTATGACACACCATTTTCTTGTGGTGTTCCTGGAATTGTTTTCTCTCTACGAATCCCATGGTATGAACGGTAATCATCAAACTCCTTGCTGCAATATTCACCTCCATTGTCTGATCTGAGACACTTCAACATTTTTCCTGTCTCATTCTCAACCAAAGTTTTCCATTTCTTAAAAGTATCAAAAACATTATATTTTTGTCGAATGCAATAAACTCAAGTTTTTCTAGTTGCATCATCAATAAAGTAACATAATAAAAAGAGCCAACAAGAGATGATACCTAAGTTGGTCCCCATACATTTGTATGCACAATCTCTAACCTTTCACTCTTCTTTTCTTTTCCAACTCTGAGAAATATGACTCTCTTAGTTTTCCATAAACGCAGTGCTCACAGAAATCCAAATCAATTTGTTTAAGATATGGAAACAAATTTCTTTTGTGAAGTATTTGCATCCCCTTCTCATTCACATGTCCAAGCCTATGATGCCATAGTGTTGTATCCACTCCTGTAGAATCTAAAGAGATAGAAGAGTCAGTATTACCAGTACATAAATACAATGTACCTACCTTCTCTCCTTTTGCTATCACCAATGCTCCTTTGGTGACCTTCCACACCTTATCTGTAAATATGGATATACAACCTTCACTTTCTAACTTCCCTGTTAAAATTAGATTTTTCCTTAGATATGGAACATGTATTACCTCTTTCAACAACCATTGGTTTCCATTCCTTTGCTTTATTTTTACCTTTCCCATTCCAACAATTTTGCATGGTGCATCATCACCCACATGAACTTGTCCAAAATCACCTTGAACATAATCTAGAAAATGCTTTCTATGGGGTGTGGCATTAAATGAAGTCCCTGAAGACTCAAAAATATTATCTATAGAAAGAATCGAAGCATCTTGTAACACATCACCTATTATATTTGYTTCATGATTTTTCTCTTGATGTCCATCTCTTTGTTTCTTTGGAGCTCTACAGTCTTTCTTCAGATGTCCTTTCTTCCCACAAATCCAACACTCTATCTTTCCCAGTCTAGATTTGGATATGCCCTTCCTAGAATTCATGTGGTTCCCTGATCCCTTTCCTCTATCCTTTTTTCTTCCCTTGTTCTCCATGTTTAATGCATTACCTGATGTCTCACATGTGCTTTTTTGTTGCATTTCCTTGCTAAGGATAACACCAACAACATCATCAAATTTTAAAGTGTTTGCACCAGAGACAAAGTTACTTACAACCATGACCAAGTCATTCGAACTTTCTGGCAATGAGCACAAGATTAGAGGAGCCCTAACCTCATCATCAAAGTCCACTTTTACAGAACTTAGCTGATTAGTAACCGTATTAAATTCATTTAAATGATCTACAATAGACCCACCTTCTAACATCTTCATATTAAATAATCTATTCATTAGAAATACCTTATTGGACACCGAGGGTTTTTCATATAGTTTAGACAATGCGTCCATAAGCTCCTTCGTTGTCTTTTCTTTTGAAATATTGAAAGATACCAACACTGCCAGTTTCAACCGTATCGTTCCTAGTGCCTTTCTGTCAAGAACCTCCCATTCTTCATCCTTTATGGCCGTCGACTTTTTTTCTATTCCACCCAATGGTAGGAATAGATCCTTCTGATATAAATAGTCTTCCATCTGCATCTTCCATAACTGATAGTTTTGGCTATTAAATTTATCGACCCTAAACTTTCCATCTTCCGCCATTGCTCCCACTCGAACCAAGAACCCTCTTTTCCTGCAAGTTACCTTTTTCTCTGATACGAGTTGTTAGAAAAATAGGATCGCGGAACAGTAAAATATAAAAAATGCATAAATAAAACATAGAAGATACACAATACAATAGATACAGAGATATACGTGGTTCACCCAGTGTGGGCTACGTCCACTAAAGCAATTGCCAGGTCCTTCCTTTTTATTATCCAACAAAATGAAGGGATACAACCTACAACACACCCATTGTAACTTCCTCTTCTTTCTCTCACATTATCCTCTTTCATAATACAATATTCACAATGATACACAGCCACAATACAATTCCCTCATAAAAGAGGGTTGCCTTCTAGAGACAAAACCCTAACATAACTTCTATTGTCAGATCTGCGACCTTATAATGAACAGTCCAAATTTACTATGAAATTACAATATACATTTACAAGGCAAATTTTCCTTTAGGAGCTTAGCCCCCGAACCCCTGTTGGGGGCCCGCTTGCCCCTGGACCGCACAGGGGGGGAAATCCCCCCCCATGTGGAGGGGTGTACAGTCTTCTTGGGGTATAAACATGGCTGAAAACAAAGACCTATGAATCAGGAAGATAACCAGGATCCACAACCAACAGATTGGTCATAGTAATTTGACCAATGGAGAATGACCCTGACATAGTCTTCGAAGGACATAAGATTCAAAGTGCGTGACTTTCAACATTCGGAAGGACTGACATCCTTCATGTGGCATAGATGGCAACCTGATCAGGAAGAATGGTCGTTGTAGTCATAGAACACTCTGTTGAGTACATGACAATTGTAGGACACTTAGTGTGCAGATTGGAGAAGGCTTTATATGGATTAAAGCAGGCACCCAGGGCATGGTATGGCAGTATTGACAAATTTCTGACGAGCTTAGGATTTACAAAGAGAAGTGCAGATCCTAACCTTTACTTTAAGGTTGTAGATGATGGTCCGATAATACTATTGTTGTATGTGGATGACCTATTTCTAATAGGTGTGGTAAAACTCATCTTAGAGTGTAAGAGAAAAACTGTTTGCTGAGTTTGAGATGAAATATCTCGGGATAATGCATTACTTTTTGGGTCTTGAGGTATGGCAAAGACATGATGAGATCTTTCTAAATAAAGGGAAAATATGTTGTGGAGATCCTTAAGAGGTTCATGGTGTTGGATTGTAAACCAGTGGCTACACCAATGACATCAAATATGAAGTTGTTGGATGATATGACTTCACAGGTTGTGAATGCTACATGATGCAGGAAGAAGATTGGATCTTTGATGTATTTGATGAACACACGACCAGATATAGGTTTTGTTGTGAACACTGTGAGTCAGTACATGTTTTACCCCAGACATGTTCACCTAATTGCAGTAAAACATGTGATGAGGTACCTTAAAGGTACATTGGATTATGGGCTCAATTATGTTGCAGACGGTGAGATTAGTTTACTTGGATATTTGGATTCAGATTGGGTTGGTAGTGTTGCAAACTGGAAAAGTACATTGGGATGTTGCTTCACTTTGGGATCTGATATGATTTCATGGATCAATAAGAAGCAGTCATGTGTAGCACTAAGTATGATTGAGGCAGACTATGTGGAAGCATATGCAACAAGTTGTGAAGCAGTGTGGCTTCATAAATTGATGACTAGATTATTCGATATTGTGATGGAGGCGACTTGTATCTTATGCGACAACTAGAGTTGTATAAAGTTGTCAGTGAACCTGGTGTTTCATGATAGGTCAAAGCATATTGAAATCATGTATCATTATATCATGGATATGGTGCAGAAGGGAGTAGTGAGGCTCTAATATGTGGCTATCGATGAGCAGTTTGCGGATGTGCTGACAAAGTCGTTGTCAAGGATGAAGTTCGAGTACTTCAGGGACAAGCTTGGCGTAGTCCCTCTTCAGAGGGAGTGATGGATTCAAATGTTATTGTAGGGTACTGGATGTCATGATGACATGTTGTAGCTATTAGAGAGCTACCCACTGGCCATGGATGCATGTTGAAGAGATGAGGTACATATGTTATCGCAGGGTACTGGATGTCATGCATAAGATATCCGAATTTTATGCGGGAAATTGGATAGTCTCATGATGACAAGTTGTAGCTATTGGAGAGCTACCCACCGGCCCTGGATGCATATTTTGAAGTCACTATGGATTTCCTGTGATGTATAGATTCATGTGTCCGACAATCAATTGTCATGAGCTCGTGTAGATGGAGACAATGTTAGAGTCTATGCCAGATAGAATACCTTCCTCATTAAGAGGAACTGTTGAGATTTTAGGTCATTTTGAAAGTTATTCCTAAGTGTAATTGCACTGGTCATAACCTCGAGAATGTTGACTTGATAAGTCATTGCGAAAGGGTTTATTGATAAGTCATTGTGAAAGGGTTTATTAATAAGTAGTGTCTTTTAGGTATTTTAGAGTATAAATAGAGGTTATGTCAAGTCATATTGAGATCACACATTGAACATAAGTACAAGAGAGTAGTGTGCATTTATCTAGGAGGCTATTCTTGGTTCGTGTCAGGGTCTCTTTGGTCTTGATTTCGGGAAAGAGCATTGTATGACATTATACATGTTGGAGGAATCTATATTGAGGAAAGTTTGTAAGGTTTTCTCCCCCTTGAGGGTTTCCTTAAGGATATATCTTGCTGTTATGTGGATATATATCTTTCAGTTGTGATCATTTTTCATATTAAATAATAATAATAATAATAATACACACACACACACACACACACACACACACACACACACACACACACACACACACATTACACATCTCCTATTGCAACAATGTGCAATACCTAGAACGATAAAGCTAATTATCTCAAGAAACCGACTTATACTTTGAAGTGAGGAAAATTCCCAAAGCACTGAGGGGAGAACAACATGCTTGCACCGATTAAGAATGATCTAGAACATAGATGATGGATACCACAAGATCCAATTGATCACTCGACCGTTGGATTAAGCCGAAATTACCATCTTCTTTTCGGCTTAATCCAACGGTCGAGATATTTTTCCTAGATCTACAGTGTAGATCTTCTCAGGGTTTCGGAGTTTCAGGTTTCAGAAGTTTGTGCCTCAACGCACCCCGCTTCTCCCGGTAGTCGAACTCTGAAAGGCTTCCAAGCTAACCTTTATGTACCTTCTCCGGATCTAACGGTCGTAAAGGACTCTCCTTTTTCCAAACAGATCCTACGGCTCCAACACCCCAAGTGTTGAGTTCTCTCTCTCTCTCTGTGGTCAAATGCCATGCCGAATGCGGTTTTATTTCACTGCTACTCCTTCTGAGCTTCATACATGGCCAAGTAACCCCTTGGCACTCAGAAACAATCTAAGGTTTGAAATTAGTCCTCCAGACACAATTTCCTCTTGAAACCTTGGGTCCAAAGACCAATTATCTGACCCATCTAGGCTCAACGTTGAACTATGGGCTCTAATACCATATTGTAACGTCCCCGACCATCAACCCCACGACGGAGCAATGCTACTATGTGGAAACAATCTCATACTTATATATAACATGCATATTAAATCTAATTAACAGATTTAATGAAATTTAACCAACAATATAGAGTAATCACAATATTACTGTTAGTATACAGAAATAATGGAATTAACAATAAATATCATTGCAACAGAATACATGATAATATTGCAAGCATCACAGATGTGCATTTTAATTGAAATTAAACACATGCATATACTTATCTTTGAAACTGTAGTAGCTCCACCAACCACGTGCAGACCTTCCACAAACCTCCCAGCCTTAGATCACTCTTCTCATCGCACTCAGTAGTGGGTCATCCCCGAGCTGGGACCAAGCTCCACCCAGGGCAAGGGAATCCTAGACTAGGCTGAGGTTATAGGAAAATTGCACATAACATCTGGAAGGATTCTCTCCAGGAGCCTTCTTACACCCACTACTCACGGAATCACATTCCCCACATGCCTGTTCCACCCAGGACTATACACCTTCACAAGAACAGTCCATCGATGCTTCACCTCCCTCTCTGGGTCTCGATAATAGGTCAGATCAGGAATTCTCAAAGCTCCGTAGCTGGTGCTAGACTCACTCTAGGAGAAAACCACTTCCCAACAAACTCTCTCACCTGGAGAGAGCTTCTCATATGCCTAACAACCTGCCTCTTCTCCCACGAGCCTGACAACCTGGCTCTTCAACCAATTTCCAACTCAATTCCCACAAGTTCAGGATAACAACAATAGCTACTGGTCAATTCCACTCAGGATACATAGAAGGCAACAACCCAAAGATAGTTCAGGTACAGACTCGACTCTGCAAGAGAGAATAGGTTGGGCTCATAGGATACACAGGTGAGACAAATCAATCCATGAGTTTGTGACACGACTCAATCAACACAGAGGTTGAACATAGACTCAAGCGGTTCGAACAGTAGAAAATAGAAACAGGCCACTAAGACACAACACGGTTCAGGTAACAACGTTTTTAGAGCTGCGTGACAAAGAATCAATGCAGAGATTAGACGCATAGCAACACGGTTCAGACAGACGGGCGCAAGAATGGAGGACCAACCCCCAACTCAGCTGACGCTTCAAATTTTAACCGCATGCGGCCAGGTTGACATTTGTCTTTCCGGAGATGCATGCGTTCCCTTTTGCACACATTGGAGCTGCATGCATTGCCTCTCCCATGACTTAGGATAAAAACATGTTTTGTCACACAGCTTTAGAATAATAAAAAAATATTATTCTCAAGGATTTAAGACCCTAAACTTATCCCCTCTTTGTAACCTTTCAACCCCCTTTTCCTTACCCACCTTGTGCAAGCTTAGTCCCCCATCACTCTTTCTTTGTGGTCGGTCTGCATGCAGCGATGTGATGCAGGAGCATCGTTGGCAAGCGCGCAGAGGCAGGACCACTCAACACGTGTGAGTTCTTCCAGAAATTCAATGTTGACAGTTGCATCCAATTTTGAAATCCGCCTTCACTCAGTGCCAGAATTCACCTTTGGAGGCACGCTTGAACCGATGCCGAATTTTACCCTTTGGGGCAAAGTTTTGAAATTGTAAACAAAGCAGGAGTTTCCACTTCGGCTCTGGAATGTGACTGAACCAAGATAACGTAGGATGAATGTTAGAGTAGGCAAGTAGCCAGGGAAAACCCTAGAAACATTTTTGAGTTATGTAGAAGTTTGTACAACCAGTTAGGGAGAGCTGGAATACAGAGAAAAATCAGCCGTAAGAGAGAACTGCGAGTTAGCAGGAGATCTCAATCTTTTGAGTGACTGTAATTTTGAATGCATTGTGTAGCCAGTGGGCACTTGTGAATATAACAGAATGGAAAATTGACCTAAATGGGTGGTGTTTGGACTGTGTGCATTTTCTAGTTATTTTCTGTTTTCATGAGCAAGTGGATGGAACTGTGAATTTTCCTAGTTTCAATATTTTCTCTTCATTGGAAGCTCTGCAAGGTGTGCATCGAGCTAGAGAGGAACACTGTGGATCTGAGTTATCGAAATCCCTCAGACACAAGGAGTGCACAGGAGATCGAAGTCTGAACCAGACAAAGCTCATGAGGAATAACACTTCGGAAGTGTTATCAGGATCCATGAACTCATTCCATGGAAGAGGTGAAGACCAAGTCTTCGAAGACTTAGAAAATTTTCTAAGTCTGAAGCGAGTAAAAGTTAAGGAGGAAGAACATCATCGAGCATTGGATCATGGTGGAAAATCCCACGGACCATCCGATTTGAGGAAGGAGCACATACTTTAATGCTGTGTAGATCTAGGAGGAGGGATCCCAGAGACCTGGACGGACGGTGGAGAGTCCTCGAGGAGAAACGTCGAAACCCCACAGGCCGTTGGATCAGGTGGAGTTGAGAGGAGGTTAGCAGCGACGACTTCTTGACACCCAAAGCTAGGGAGGAGTAGTGACCGTTGATCACAAGAAGATCTGGACTGTTGGTCCATTTCGGGATTTCAGGTACCACTCTTTTCTTTTAGAATCCCGAACCGCAAAATCACGAAGTCACAATTCGACTGAAACTGTCGATTCCAGGGATCGTTGTGAGCCATTGATCGAACACCAGGATATTTTGGCCTTTCAGTATTTCGACAACCGACAGCTCGAAGAGTGAAGGGACAGGACGCTTGACTTGTGAAGTCCTGGTCCCCAGTATTTCGGCATTTCAGGTTTCGGGAGTTGAAGAGTCAAGGAACTTGCATCAGGATCCGCGAAGTCGCGAAATCCAAAATTCCTTTTTGGTAAAAGTCCTGATCAACCCTTTTGGCATTTCGGCATTTCGACCACCGGGGGTTCCAAGGGGTAGAGATATCCCTTGTAACCGGATTTCCCAAAATCGCGAAACCCGAAGTCACGATTCACAAAAACCCGGAGGATAAGGCATTGGGACATTTCAGCTTTTCGGTGACCGAAGACTCCAAGGAACAAGGATACTCCTTGTGTCCTGATTTCGCGAAACATGAAATCCCGAAGGAACAAGCACCGGGACATTTCGACATTTCGGCTACTGGAGGTTCGGAGGACAAAGAAATGAGACACTTGACTCGTGAAGTCCCAATCTCCGATAAGCGCCCTTTTTGGTTTGGCGCAAGGTCATGACCCTTGGTCATGTGCTGTGGGAGCTCATGCTTGGCACTTGGAAAAGCCAACTGAGAATTGGTGAAGGGACCTGTGTGTTTGTTCGAAGGGTTCCAGTTTGGAACCAGAAGATCCATTTCAGCTCCCAAACCAGAAGATCTTGACCAGGAGGTCATGCAACCCTAAGGAGGGATAAGGGGTCTGCACCAGGTGGTATTAGAGCCTCAATTTTTCGTCTGTAGACTTCAGGCGAAGGAGGAAAAGAAGGAGATAGAGAACTCAGAGTTGTACTCTGTGTGTGACAGATAGTCGACATAATGCCACCAAGAAGACGAGAGTCACCTTTAGCCAATCGTGTTGTAGAGAGGGAGATGCGAGAGCTTCGCGCCCAATTGGAGACAATGGAAGCATCACAGAGGAGAGTACTTGATGTTGGGGATGTCAGTGATAAAAAAAGTGAAGAGGTTGAGGTTGAAGAAGCTGCAAGAGAGGATGCTGTAGAAGAACGTTTGTTGAGAGTAGTTGCCAGATTGGGAGGCAATGCTAAGATAGAGGTCCCCATGTATGAGGGAAATCTAGATGCTCAAGAACTGTTGGACTGGATAAGGTCCATGTACAAACACTTCGACTATGAAGATGTTAATGAGGAGAAGAAGGTGAAGCAGGCAGTCACTTGGCTAAAAGGGCATGCAACACTGTGGTGGGACGAACCGCAGGCTGAGAGGAGAAGTAAAGGAAAACAAAGGATAAAGAGTTGGGACAAGATGGTAGCCAAACTGAAGACTAAGTTCATACCCAAAGACTACCAGATCAATCTGTTCAGGAAGCTACAAAACTTGAGACAGAAAGGGATGACAGTCAAGGAGTACACCAAAGAGTTCTACCGGCTGAACATTAGAACTGGACAAAGGGAGAGAGATGGAGAGAAAGTCGCCAGATATATAAATGGCTTGAGATATGAGATCCAGGATGAGCTCAGTATGATGTCAGTCAGGATTGTGGAAGATGCTTATCAGTTTGCGTTGAAGGCAGAGGAGAAGCTGGTCCAAAAACAGAACCAACGAGGAAGAGGTAAAAGCTCAGTCCCAAGCAAAAGCAAGGGATTTAATCATGACAGAGCACAACAGTTTAAGGACGAGGCTGAGAAACCACACAATCACTCAGAATGAGGAGGAAGTTCACGAGGGAGACAGTGGCAGAAGAAACTCTTCTAGAGGAAGAGGCAGAGGAGGAGTAAGGTGCTATAATTGTGGAAAGATAGGGCACATGTCTTGGGAATATCCCGAGAAAAAGAAGGAAGGAGGAGAAGCTCACATTTTAGAAGCACAACAAAGAGATGTTGAGGTAGAAGGAGCAGATGATGGAGCATCCCTGATGTTGAGAAAAGTTCTCTTGAAACCGGAGGCAGAAATTGAAAAACCAGTGCAGAGAAACAGTCTCTTCAGGGAAACTTGCAAGACTAAGGATAAAGTATGCAAGGTGATCATTGACAGTCGGAGTATTGACAACCTAGTATCCACAGAGATGGTGGAGAAATTGGAGCTAAAGACAACTGCACATCTAAGGCCATACAAAGTCTCATGGCTACAAAAAGGACACCAGGTAACGATTGCTAAACAATGTCTGGTTGAAATTAAAATAGGAGGATATAAAGATGAAATCCTATGTGATGTAATTCCCATGGACGTATGTCACATTTTGTTGGGAAGACCATGGAAGTTTGACAAAAATGTCTTTCACGATGGAAGGAAGAATACATATACATTGGAGAAGAATGGTAGGACGCATATGTTGCTGCCAATGGAGGAGAAGAGAGCGAAAGAGGAAGCCATCACAAGCATACTTCTCATGAGTGGGAAGGAACTCCTGAAAGAAGTCAAGGAAGAACAGGAGATGCAGTTCACTGTGGTGAGGAAGCCCAGAGTCATCCTTACGAGTACATGAATGGATGATTTTTCTGATGAAGTTTAGGAGCTGCTGGATAATTTTGTTGATATAATGGTGGATGAGCTGCCAAACTCATTGCCGCCCATCAGGAGTATCAGTCATCATATCGACTTGATACCAAGAGCAAGCCTACCAAACAAAGCAACGTACAGATTAACACCTCGAGAAAATGAGGAGGTGAGGAACCAAGTCCAAGAGTTGCTGGATAAGGGTTTAGTCAGAGAAATTTTGAGCCCATGTGCAGTACCAACTGTGTTAAGCCAAAATAAAGATGGAGGATGGAGAATGTGCACAGACTCGAGAGCCATCAACAAGATCACCATCAGGTATATATTTCCTTTACCGAGAATGGATGACTTAATGGATTTCTTAAGTGGAGCAAATTTCTTTTATAAGATAGATCTGAAAAGTGGATATCACTAGGTCAGGATGAGAGAAGGTGATGAATGGAAAACAACTTTTAAGATGAATGAAGGTCTATATGAGTGGCTAGTTATGCCATTTGGCTTAACGAATGCCCCGAGCACTTTTATGAGGTTGATGAACGAAATTCTAAAAGATTTCATTGGTAAGTTCTTGGTTGTATATCTGGACAATATACTGATTTTTAGCAAGACTAAAGAGGAACATTTGAGACACCTAACGTAGTATTGAGGAGGCTACAACAGGAGAAGTTGTTGATCAATTTGAAGAAGTCCTCTTTTATGAAGACATAACTCATTTATTTGGGTTTCATGATCTCTTCAAATGAACTGAAGATGGATCCAGAGAAGGTGAAAGCGATCAGAGAGTGGCCGTCACCAAGGAGCATGTTCGAGGTAAGGAGCTTTCATGGTTTAGCAAGTTTTTATAGAAAGTTCATTAGAGACTTTAGTGGGATTTGTGCACCCATGATGGATACAGTAAAGAAGCGACACAAGTCTTTTAAATAGACAGAGGAAGCCAAAAAGAGATTCAATATATTGAAGGAGAAGATAACAAAATGACCAATTCTGGTCTTGCCAAATTTTGGGAAGACATTTCAGGTAAGATGTGACGCAAGTGGGGTTGCAATAGGAGCAGTTTTGAGTCAGGACAATCGACCTATTGCCTATTTCACGAGAATCTGAATGAGACTAAGAGGAAATACTCCACATATGACAAGGAGTTCAATGCCATAATTCAAGCATTGAAGAAATGGAGGCATTATATTGTCTCGTAGGAGTTTGTCTTATACAACGATAACCAAGCTTTACAATTCATAACCCGACAAGAAAAACTGAATCAGAGGAATGAAAAATGGGTTGAATTTATGCAAAATTTTACTTTTGTCATAAAACATATTGCTGGGAATACTAACAAGGTTGCTGATGTGTTAAGCAAGAGATGTTTAATTCTGCAAGAATTCCAGGTGGAGACCTTGGGGTTTGAACACCTTAAGGATATGTATTGTGATGATACAGATTTCAAGGAGGCCTACGAAGCATGTACAAGCCCTGTACTGAGAGACAAAAGTCAGTGGACAGAGTATATGGTTTAGGAAGGATTGTTGTTCAGAGGAAATCAATTGTGCATACCAAGATGCTCAATGAGGGACAATCTTATGAAGGAGAAGCATAGTGGAGGATTGGCTGGACATTTTGGCCAAGATAAAACGTTTGCATAGTTGAGCAGTTCATACTATTGGCCAGGTATGATAATAGAGGTGATAAAATTTGTGAACAAATGTAGGATCTGCCAACATGCAAAGGGGAAAAGATAGAACACTGGATTGTATCAACCATTGCCAATACTAGAGAGGCCTTGGGATGCAATAAGCGTGGATTTTGTGTTGGGATTGTCGAGAAAACAAAGAGGACTTGATTCCATATTTGTGGTGGTGGATAGATTTTCAAAGATGGCACATTTCATCCCATGCTAGAGGACCAATGACGCAACGCATGTTGCAAACCTGTTTTTCAGAGAAGTTGTGAAACTTCATGGTCTACCCAGGAGCATTGTCTCAGACAGAGACAGAAAATTTGTTGGTCACTTTTGGAGGACGTTGTGGAAGAATATGGGGACAGATTTGTCCTTCAGCTCAACTTATCACCCTTAGACATATGGGCATACTGAGGTTGTAAATAGAAGTTGGGAAACTTATTGAGAAGCCTGGTTACTGAACACCATAACTAGTGGGATCAGATTCTGCCACAACCAGAATTTGCATACAATGACTCACCAAACAGGAGCACTGGAAGGAGTCCATTCCAAATACTCTATGGAATGCAACCCAGGGGAGTATCTGAGTTAATGGACTTGGAACAGGGAGAGATCAGAAGCGCTAGGGAAAAGGATTTTGCTACTGAAATGCAGAGACTCCATAGTCGGATCAAAGAACAATTACAGAGTTCTAATAAGAAATACAAGCACAGAGCTGATCAACATCGTAGGGAACTTCAATTTGAAGTAGGAGATCAGGTTTAGAACATCTCAGGAAGGAAAGGTTCCCTAGGGGAACATATAACAAATTGAAGATGAAGAAGATAGGACCCTATAAGATCTTGAGGAAGTTTGATGCAAACGCCTATGAGATTGAGCTGCCAGATGGTGTGGGAATTTCAACCATATTTGATGTCTCAGACCTGTAACCTTACAATAAATACGACGCAGAAGGATCAGAATATCAAGGAAAGATTCAGTGGGAGAAGCAAATGCCTGTGGCAGAGAAGCTACAGATGGAGGATATTCTGGATCAGAGGATTGGCAATAAGACTAGGAGGAAGATTTATTTTGAATATCTAGTCAAATGGAAGGGACACCCAATAGAAGATGCCAGTTGGGAAAATGAAGCTGTTATCCAGAAGTAGGGAAAATTAGTAGAGGATCTCATGGACAGGAGTCCATGAATTTTTTTCAAGGGGAGTATGATGCAGGAGCATTGTTGGCAAGCGCGTAGAGGCAGGACAAATCAACATGTGTGAGTTCTTCCAGAAATTCAACGTTGACAGTTGCATCCTATTTTGAAATCCACCTTCACTCAACGCCGTAATTCACCTTTGGAGGCACGCTTGAACCGGTGCTGAATTTTACCCTTTGGGGCAAAGTTTTGAAATTGTAAACAGAGCAGGAGTTTCTACTTCGGCTCTGGAATGCGATTGAACTAAGATAGCGTAGGATGAATGTTAGAGTAGGTAAGTAGCCAGGGAAAACCCTAGAAACATTTTTAAGTTATGTATAAGTTTGTACAACCAGTTAGGGAGAGCTGGAATATAGAGAAAAATCAGCTGTAAGAGAGAACTGCGAGTTAGCAGGAGATCTCAATCTTTTGAGTGACTGTAATTTTGAATGTATTGTGTAGCCAGTGGGCACTTGTGAATACAACATAATGGAAAATTGACCCAAATGGGTGGTGTTTGGACTGTGTGCATTTTCCTGTTATTTTCTGTTTTCATGAACAAGTGGATGGAACTGTGAATTTTCCCAGTTTCAATTGTTTCTCTTCATTGGAAGCTCTGCAAGGTGTGCATCGAGCTAGAGAGGAACACCGTGGATTTGAATTTTCGAAATCCCTCAGACACAAGGAGTGTGCAGGAGATCGAAGTCTGAACCAGACAAAGCTCAGGAGGAATAACACTTCGGAAGTGTTATCAGGATCCAGGAACTCATTCCCTAGAAGAGGTGAAGACTGAGTCTTCGAAGACTTAGAAAATTTTATAAGTTTGAAGTGAGTAAAATTTCAGGAGGAAGAATGTTGTCGAGCATTGGATCGTGGTGGAAAATCTCGTAGACCATTTGATTTGAGGAAGGAGCGCAAACTTTAACGCTACGTAGATCCAGGAGGAGAGATCCTGGAGACTTGGATGGACGGTGGAGAGTCCTCGAGGAGAAACGTCGAAACCCTACAGGCTATTGGATCAGGTGGAGCTGTGAGGAGGTTAGCGGTGAGGACTTCTTGACGCCCAAAGATAGGGAGGAGTAGTGATTGTTGATCACAAGCAGATCTAGACCGTTGGTCCATTTCAGGATTTTGGGTACCGCGAGTTGGAAAGACATAGACTCTTGTCTTTCATAATCCCGAACTGCGAAATCGCAAAGTCATGATTCAACCGGAACTGTCGATCCTAGGGATCTTTGTGAGCCGTTGATCGAACGTCAGGATATTTCAGCATTTTAGTGTTTTAGCAACCAGGGGCTCGAAGAGTGAAGGGACGAGATGCTTGACTTGTGAAGTCTTGATCCCTGGTATTTCAGCATTTTGGGTTTCGGGAGTTGAAGAGTCAAGGAACTTGCATCAGGATCTACAAAGTTGCGAAATTCAAAATTCCTTTTGGTAAAAGTCTCGATCAGCCCTTTTGACATTTCAACATTTCAACCACCGGGGGTTCCAAGGGGTAGAGATATCCCTTGTAACCAGATTTCCCGAAATCACAAAACCCAAAGTCGCAATTCACAAAAACCCAGAGGATAAGGCGTTGGGACATTTCGGCTTTTCGGCGACCGGAGATTCCAAGGAACAAGGATACTCCTTGTGTCCTGATTTCACGAAACGCGAAATCTCGAAGGAACAAGCGCCGGGACATTTCGACATTTCAGTTACCAGAGGTTCAGAGGACAAAGAAATGGGATGCTTGACTCGTGAAGTCCCGGTCTCTGATAAGCGCCCTTTTCGGTTTGACGCAATGTCACGGCCCTTGGTTGTGTGCCATGGGAGCTCACGCTTGGCGCTTGGAAAAGCCAACTGAGCATTAGTGAAGGGACCTATGTGTTTGTTCGAAGGGTTCCATTTTGGAACCAGAAGAGCCATTTCGGCTCCCGAACCAGAAGATCCTGACCGGGAGGTCGCGCAGCCCTGAGGAGGGATAGGGGGTCTGCATCACGATGTTTAATCTTTATTAATTTTCTGCATATTACATATACAAAAACATGCTCCTAGCCTTTAACACTTAGGCTCTCCGACCTAATAAACACATAATACTACCAACTTATCAATACTTGTCTCACCAAACTACAAAACATGATTTACAATTCATAAACATGATTACAACAGGGCTCGTCCTTGGGGATATTACAGATAATTTTCCCACCCCATTCATTGACCATATTGTTGATGAATGCACAGGCTGTGAGGTCTTTTCTTTTATGGATGGATTTTCAGGATACAATCATATATAGATCAAGCCCGAAGACTAGCATAAAACAACTTTTATCTCTCCATGGGGTACATTTTCTTATCGGAAGATGCATTTTAGCCTGAAGAATGATGGAGCCACTTTTCAGCGGGCCATGTCTTTTGCTTTCCACGACCTAAGACACATAGTCAAGAATTATCTTGATGGTTTAGCATCATGATCTCGTAAGAGAGATGATCATCTCACGCACCTTTGAATAATCTTTGAGCGATGTTGCTACTATCAGATTCACTTGAATCTAAACAAGTGTAGTTTCTGCATGACGTCGGGTCGTCTGCTAGGTTTCATAGTTTTGACAATAGGGATCATGGTCGATCCTCTAAAGGTTGGGGCGATAGTTCAGTTTCCTCCCCCGTGCACAGTCCCTCAGCTTCAAAGATTACAGGGTAAAGCAAACTTTCTTCGGCATTTTATCGCAAACTATGCCGAAATCACTAAAGGGTTCATGCGTTTACTGAATAAGGGAGTCCCTTTCCATGGGGACAAATCCCCTCAACGCTCTTTTGAAGCATTGAAACGCGCCCAAACGTCTGCCCCTCTGCTCCGACTTCCCAATTTTAATAAAGATTTCTTATTGTTCTTGGTCGTCGCAGAGTCGACCATCAGTATGGTCTTGGTTCAAGAGGACGATCTGCTTGAAGAGCATGTGATTTATTACCTGAGTTGAGGCTTGGTTGGACCAGAACTCAACTACTCCCATGTTGAGAAGATTGCGTTGGCAGCAGTGCATGTTGTCCAACGGTTCCGTCATTATATTCTGCTTCATAAGACCACCGTCATTGTTGTTGTGAATCCATTTCAATATGTGTTGACACGACCTGTCATTGGCGGAAAGATCAATAGATGGATCGATATCCTCCAAGAATTTGACTAGGATTTTGTTTCCGCGAAATCTAAAAAGTTGATGGTCTTTGCAGAACTTATCTCATAACTTATAATCGAATTAGGTGATGTTATGCTCGAAGAATCACCGATTAAGGGAGATATTTTTTTATTTCATCTTCGGATCCCTGGTATGGAGATATACTAGTCTATATATAGAATTTGAAGTGCCCTGCCTCTGCTTCTCGCGATGAGCATCGACGTATACGCCATAAGGAAAAAAACTATCTCATACTCGATGACACTTTGTATTGTTGAGGAGTAGATTGCATCCTTTGCCGGTGCCTCATTCACGAAGAAGCAAAACTCGTTCTTAATGACTGCCAGACTGGAGCATGTGGTGGTCATTTTTATGGGTTGGAAACAACCCAAAAGATTCTACGATCTGGTTACTTTTGGCTGATGTTAATCAACGATTGCGTTGAATCGGTTAAGAAGTGCCACCCATGTTAGATCTTCTCTCGCAAGATGAGGGCACACCCCACTCCCATGTTTCCCGTCATTACTGTTGGTCCCTTCACCAAGTGGTGGTTTGATTTTATTACATGCCACTCGGCTTCAGTCGGAGGGCATCGTAGCAATAGAATACTTCATAAAGTGGGTCGAGGCTATGCCAACATTTAATAATGATGGCGAGACAACATCTCTCTTTATTTTCAATCATATAATAGCAAGGTTTGACATTCCGAAGGAGATTGTCACTGACCATGGAAGTCACTTTCAGAACAAAATGATGTCTAAGTTAACATCAAATCTTGGGTTGAGGCAAGAGAATGCATCACCCTACAACCCACAAGCGAATGGTCAGGTGGAAGTTGTGAATAAGTCCCTCAAGACTATTCTGCAACGAACGATCAATTTTGCCAAGTCGAATTGGCATTTGATGTTGTACTCGACGAGCCTACCAAATGTCTGTAAAGACTGCCATTGATTTCTCACCTTTTCAACTCGTTTACAGGCTGGAAGTAGTCTTACCAATAGAGTGCCAGATCCCATCTCTAAAGTTGGCAGTACAGTTATTTCCAGACACTTCACTGCTTGAGGAACACTTATTATATCTCGAGCAACTTGATGAGCAACACTGTGATGCAACCTTGGCTAATGTGGCTCACAAGCAACAAGTCAAGTGTCAGTATGATCGGTCCATTCATCCTCAGATTTTCTCCGAAGGTGACCTTGTTCTGGTCTACGACAAAGATAAGGATCCCCTAGGGGCAGGTAAGTTCAAACCCATGTAGTTCATACCTTTCATCGTGAAGGAGGTGCTAAAGAAGGGCACTTATCGTCTAGTTGATTTTGAGGGAAATTCTTTGGCGGAGCCTAGAAATGGACTCTACCTCAAGAATTATTACTCGTAGGTGGGTCGCCTTGGGTGACTTCTTGTACATATGTATAGTTCTTATACAGTTAGTTTTTTTGTCATTTTGTTTTATGGATGTGTCGTTATTTATGTCATATTTTTCACTGTGACATATGTCAAGTGAATTAGAGGTGTTCGTTGGGTTCGCGGATGATGCTAGCCAACACACACAGAGGCTTGCTTCTGCATCTTGGGTGATTTTCACACCTCAAGGCCAGTTGCTATCTTCTGGAGGTATCTGTTTAGGTGATTCCTCAAACAATGTCGCCGAGTACAATGCAATGATAGAATTTCTTCATGATGCTTTGTCTCATGGTATCTCTCACCTCCGGGTCTACCTAGATGCACAACTGGTTGTGTCCTAGTTAAATGGGGTTTACTGCATTTATGATCCTACTTTACACCGACGATTCCTTACGGTACGTCTCTTAGAACGTTTCTTTGATTACATTATGTACATCCATGTTACTAGGAGATTAAAGAAAATAACAAATACTCTAGCTAATCAAGTATTAGATTGGCATATTGCACACACATAAAAAGAAGCACACACATACACGTGTACATACATTGTAAAAATGTGATCCATAAGACATAAATATGTAAATACAAATATATATTTATCAAAAGTCTCAGAGTACATAGGTGGGCATGAACGCCTCAAAAATACATATCTAGTATACATCACAGGGCTTATGCCCTAAAAAATATACAAAAGAGTGCCCTCAACATGTAAGTGGTCCATCCTAGCTAAGCACGGGGCATATTGGACCTGCCATAGTGAACAAAGACATTTTTCAAACACCGTAAGAGCTGGATATAGGTATGTGGCACCCCAACTACGTGAGGCTGCATCGATGGTGGGAGATTCTCGATCTTAGCCATGGGAACTGCACGAGTGAGTGAGGTGAGGTTCCGCTCCACCCATCTCAAAACTCTCTTAGCCTCTTCGGCTGGAGGTCCCTCTACTACTGTTGCTCCTAGTCTGGCGGCTGCGGCTGGTACTGCCTCTGGTCGAGGATGCCGCTTGTTCCTCAAGAAGTCTGCTAGACGCACTGGTCCCACATCTGTACATAAAAGATACATAGTTTTCAGATACTCTGGTACACATAAAAATGATATATATATAAAAAGAAATTAAAAATTAAATAACTTTAAAAACAAACGTACCTATCTCTCCTCACTCTTCCCCAAAAGGTACGGGCATGTCTGGATCCCTAGAAAAGTTGATTCTGGCATAGGGGTAGTCCTCTATAGTTGAAATATTCCGTGCCCACCAGTCAAAAAATGTATCGTCGAAGGCCTCTATGGTCCTTCCTCCCCCCTATCACGACATCAATGCTACCCACCTATTCAATGCTGGGAAGGAGGCTACATGCTCCCATATTGTCTCTTGTGGACTCATGCTGGGTACCCTCTCAAAGAAGAATGAGCATGAAATGGTACCAAACCCAAAGTTTGTTTTACTTCAACCATGACACTCTGTAAGCTGTCTCTTCATGCAGTCAAGCATGGCTGTGCTCCAGTCGAACACTCGTGCATTTAAGCACTGCATCGCACAATACATGTGCACCCGAGAGGTCTGATGTAAGGCCACATATTCAGTGATCCACCTAATGAGTAAAACTATCACTTTCAGTGATAGGTTGGTGATCTTATGGATTGGCACCTGAGAACCTACCTTCTCAGTGCCAGCCTCGCAATGTAGTCTGATCAGCTTGACACTGTTGTGGGGCCCAGGGGGAAATGAATGCAAGTTGACTGGTTCCCCTCTCCTCGAGAGTCCAGCCAGAAAGTATATGTCCTCAGTCATTGGAGTCAACAAATGCCCCTTGAGCATAAACGCCTCTACACTGGGGTGCGAATAATCCACCAAGGCATTCAACAGCCTGGGTTGTGCCCTCATGAGTGCACACTGGAAGAACTTCCATAACTCGCATTGTTTCAATGCGGAGACAACTTTAGGGTCCTCTTCGACCAAGATATCAATGTCCTCATGCTCCCTCTCTCTCTGCAGTGGACATACATCCTATCAAATGACAAGTTCATGGAGGGAGTTAGATCTTGTCTTTTCATTTTTTCTATGTTATTGAGGGTGTATGCAGGCTGTCTTGGACACAGTCGCATATGCACACGGGCATAAGCGGGTTGTCCTTAGACAACCTGCGTACATGTAGGGCCACCCTTTTTTAGGAGGGCGTGCCCCCCCAAAAACTAAAATAAAGACATAAACAAAGTATGGAAATGCAAGAGGGGTTGGTTTGTACTTACTTGGTCCGAGATGAAGTTCGTTTCATCCTCTGAAGCTCCCAGAATCAACTCTTTTAGCAAAGGGGTATTTTTAGCTTTTTGGTTAATTCTCAATTTGCAATGGTGAAAATGAGTTATCAGTTTCTATTTATAGACTTTTTTGACCCTTTTTGCCACTTTTTTGAACCTTTTTGTCATTTTTTCTGGCTTGAAAATCATTTAATGTGGTTCTTGAGTTTCTCATTGGATGTTATGATACACTTCACTTTTGGTTTGGAAAACCTTTTTGAGGGATGGGTCACTTTTAAAGGTCCTTTGGTAAAATTTGCTTTTTCCAAATTTTTGCATTTAAGTTAGGATTCTACCTCGACTTTCTGCATCTCGTTGTCTTTTCCACTTTGCCATAGGATCGATCCCATTGAACTACAACATGGAACCATCATTGCTGCTTTAGAAGTGTAGTAATGAGGTGGTAGAGCCTACCTCTACATGGATGCCGTAGGTAGATCCTGGTTTCATTTTGGTGTCCATGCCGTCGTCAATGACTTTAGGCTCGGGAGTCCTTTTAGTCCGATCATGATTGCGATATTGAGTCTCATACATCTAATGTGTCATCTCTCTTGGCCTCACCCTTGGGACTCCCAAAAAATGATTCTTCTTTTAAGCCCTTTTCAGACTCTCTGAACATGAAAAGATTGTCGAGCGATCTTGTTGTCCTTCATGCTCACCAAACTAAAATTTGAAGGCACGTTTGTCCGACGATATTTTACCCCTTTTTCGGTCCGGATGGTCAATTTTATGAACAAAGGTATACTCTAGGAATTTTGGTTCGCTAGAAGAGTATTCTTAGGTATAATTTTAACCCTTTTTCGGGCCTGAGGGACTAAATTTATGAAAAAGGAACCCCCACGAAGTCCATAGTTAAGCCCTTTTCAGACTCCCTAAAATTCAAAAGATCGCTGAGTGACCTTGTTCCTTCAAACTCATTAATTGGTCCAGAAGAACATACTATACAGAGTCCATAGTTAATCTCTTTTCAAACTCCTTAAAATTGAAAAGAATTGAAAAGATCGCCGAGTGACCTTGTTCCTTCACACTCATTAAATTGGTCCAAAAGAACACACCATACAGAGTCCATAGTTAAGCTCTTTTCAGACTCCTTAAAATTGAGAACATGGCCGAGTGATCTTGTCTGTGTCACACTTGTTAAAATGGTTATGAATAAACGTATTTTCGGTGCAAGTTTACCCCTTTTTCGAACCGACTAGACTATCTTTGAAAAAGGTACCCGAGTGGAGTCTTCTTTTACGTTTTCTTAGAATCTCTAAACGTGAAAAAACCATTGAGTTTACCTTATCTAGGCTCATGAAAAATACATTTAAGGGGGTTTCATCATGTACTTCTAATCACATCTTCATATCTGTGTCTTTGGCCTAATGCTGGCTCCATTTTGCTCTCAACTGAACCTTTCAAGCATGCCTTATACACAAGCCTTGTAGCACTTTGCCTCTCCGACCTGACACCTTGACCCATGGAGGAATTTTTCCCAAGTTTCCTTTCCCTACACATGTCTCCTTGCTATGAGCATTAATGTGTTCCTTGTGCTTGGAACTAGTATGCTTGCGACACTCATTTCCTCCTTTGTAACGTAGCATTACTTTATTCTTTTTCAAGCTCTTTAAAAATATTGAAAAAGACAAAAAAAAAAATACCCCAAAAAGATGAAGGGAAATATATTTTCTTTTTATGGCAGAACAATGGGTCGCCCTTCGACAAACCACATCCTTCCGTTTTTTCGTCAAGCTTTGGGATTTAATATGAACTTAGGAAGCTATTCTCGATACATAGATCTGTGTCCTCCTACGTTTTGTTATCCTTCCAAACACATGGAGAGTTTGCGTTGCCTCCCACATCATGAACTTATGTCAATGTCATGCTGCTTGATTATGATCATCTGTCATGCTATTGTCCAAGGGAAGTTTTACTCAGCTTGATTTGACCCTTCTGCGGTTTGTCTCTTGACCTCATGCCCGACCATCCTGAAAGTCCAATCAAGTCCTTGTTCGAAATCAATGAAGTTCTTTGCCTGATCACCGAGATCCTCTTATCTGTTCCTGATGAGTCGTCAAATACTTTTGGGTAGTGAATTCATATACTCACATTACACTCTTACCTGAGTTTTGAATATCTTGAAGTTGTTTCTCGAGCTCTGAAGGCCTCATCTCCAGCCATCAGACGACATTTGCTTCTTGAAGATGGATACTATACGTGTATATCTTTGATTTTGAGATGTAGATATGCTGTGTATTGCTCACGGTTACACTTTATATAGTTATATGACATGTATCTATAGTGTATTTTATTGACAACTATGATTTATTTCATCTCGAGCATGGGTATGCCCGCCTCGGTGAGACAATTGTTATTTTTGCAGATGGTACCTCCTGAACTCTGGTCCCGGGCTCACTCGCTTCGTACATTGATAAATATTTTGTAATCTATTTCAGACATCAGATGATTTTATTACCTCACACATTAGGGGGCATTTTTTATAACCCTAAATTTCTCCATACATTCATATATGGCTTTTGGCCCTCTTACATGCAAATTTTGCCAAGCCATCACTGAGAAACTCTTCTTAAAATCATTATTTTTGAAGATGTATGCACTTTGCACCACTACTGCCCATGTACACACACCTTCTGCACCATTACAGCCTGCGTACATAAGCTAGCTGCACCATTACAACCCGCGTATACTTGCAAAAGTTGAAAAAATTAAAGAGTTGCAAGGAGTTCGTTGAGATTACAGGCTATTGGGTAGTTTCCTAACTGATCCACCGCCTATATCCCATCACCCAACCGAATAACCATCCTTTTGTCATATAAACGGAGGTGTTTGGGTCTCATTCCAAATCCAAGCATAAGACCAATGAAACTCTTCCCGTTTCACATCCCCTCCTTGCCCCAAATAATTGCAGCCACCTTGTGAGATTTGCATCAGAATTTCCCATTTTTTCCTTTTCCTCCATCATAAGCCTATTCCATTTCCCTTGAGAGAGGTTGAGAGGAGAAATATACGTAGAGGCGTAGTTGGATCTTGGTGAAGAGGAGCTCGGACCAGGTTCGAGGAGCAGTCGATGACCTTTGTTGTAAGTAAGCATTGTGATATCAATAAAAGAAATAATTTTCCTGTCCCGAAATATGATGTGTCAAATATTTGTATTTGATTTATGCTTTATTCTAACATCTAACCCATGATTTATATGTGAGATGCATATTTGTAGTTTCCTGTTTATCTATTTGTGAATGAAGTCCAGCCTTGGGAGGATGCTTGTAGTCAGTGGAGCTATCAAACATGAGAGGATCGACACCGGTCGCGGAGTAAAAAGGTAAAGTTACTTGATCTTTTCACTTTGTCTTTCATGTATGAATGTGGGGTATATTCAGGGTAGTTATAAAGGTAGGAGACTTTTATATGGTTAGATATGCCTACATGTTGAACCCTAGTGTAGTCCATAGGGGGGTTTTCTCGCTATAACAACCATGTTAAAAATTTTGGGATTGCAAAATTAATTGGTGCAACCTCCTGTGACTCACTTACTTCAACAATTTCTTTGAAAGGATTGATGGGTTACATTGCATTGGGTATATATTTATAGCAACATTATTTTGATTTTGTATTTTCTTCAAATAAATTTTATATGTATTTGTTGAATACGTTTTGATCAAAGTTGCCTTGAATGCAGAGTATATTGGATTGGGTGAGAGGGTTTCCACTCAAGGGGATGTTTATAGTTATGTAATTCTATTATTGGAAATGATTTCTAGAAAAATGCCAACTAGTGACATGTTTGCAGAATACTTGAACTTGCATAAGTGGGTGAACTTAGCATTTCCAAATAAAGTGAAAGAGGTAATTGACAATCATCACTTGAGTGAGATGGATGGAGATGAAATTGAAGAAAATAATACATATAAATGTATACTTTCTTTCCTACGTGTCGGTTTCTTTGTTCAAAAGATTCAACTGAAGAATGTCCAACCATGAGAGATGTGTCAAATGTGTTGGAGAGTATTAGAGAGGATTTGGTGGAAAATGGAATTTCTTCAAGGAGATTAAGACAAATCATATTTTCTATGCTTGTCAATAGTAAATTCAATACAATAGGGAATAATGAAATGGCATAAGAGATCAAAGTTCTACATTTTATTTTCTAAAGATTTATATTCTTCTAGCTACAATATTTATATTCTTTTAATATTTAAATCAAATTGATGTTATTATAATACTTGAGCAATAATTTTCAACATGAAAACTAGATGTTGTGGTAAATCCATATTTTAATGGTATCACAAAACTAGATATTGAAAACTAGATGTTGTGGTAAATCCATATATTAATGGCATATCAGAACTAGATGTCTTAATGTGTTTCAACTTTTCATCCATTAATGAAAGAACTCATGAAAGGGTTGTATGGCTTCATCTCATGAAAGTCATTCTATTTTATTATTAAGCATCTCCCAAATTGGAGAGAGCATCCTATGAAAATATATCTTTCAAGCATGTTTACTGCCAAAGATTTCACATATTCCTATTAGTAGAAACTCTGTAGTTGTCCTCACAATAAATTCTTGTATTTATCATTGCATGGAATTTGTTAGTAAGTAATGCTTTTTCATTTTCCTAATAAGTTCAGAAAAATCAGCCTTAAATTTTAGCAGAGGCGTGAAATGATTTGAAACACATCTGGAGGGTTGTTAAATATGGAAAAATAGTTTAAATTGGCTAGAAGGAGTTCTAAAATAGTGGTGATGGAAATAAATCAAATATCAATGGTCATGATTGCGATTGAGACATATCAATGACTGGTGTGCATCGTGGTCTTAGAAAGTGCATGGAGGTTAATTCCATAAAGTGGTTCTGAAATGGAAACCACGGGTTTTGAAGGTAAATATGTGTCAGTATAGGGGAGATTGCAGAGAAAAAAGTGTTTTACATTGAAACCATTGACCAGTCGCTCCGAAAAGTTGAATATTATAAAGTTAAAGTGATTTTTTTTTTTTCAAAGTGGGAACTATTGGAGCTATTTCAACTTTCACCTTTGACCAAATTTCTAATTCTCATCGCCATTATAATCGCCATTATCAGGTATTTTTTCTTGCTACCATGGATCCCATAGTGCTCAAATTATCTGAACAAAAGTCCATAAAATAATGAAGAAGCCCTAATCGATAGATAGAATGATGTTTGTGACCCTGATTTCACCGTTTCCCCTATTTATCAATTAAGAAGTAACTTAAATGACGTTAGAGGGAAAGGGTTTCCATTTTTGGAGTTTATCCAAGCTTCTCTCATTCTGTATGCAACCAAATTGTGTATTTAGTTTCCCCAATTTATAGGATGGTGTGCAGAGCAATACTCAGAGTCAGAAAGAGTTGTAATTGATAAAAAGGGTTCTAAAGTCTTGTGTAAAATTGATGTTGTTTCAGTTAGGGAGTAATTAAAAATTCCTAAGTCTTTCTCTGAGAATTCCGAACCTTTTGATGAGGACAAAATGATTAGAGTCTATAGGGAGTGTCAACCAGAGATTAAAACTCTGTTTTTAGGAATGATTATCAAGCTTGATTAGTTCCCACAAAGTCTATGTTTTCCCTTAAGCATCGATATCATGGTCAATGAGGTTCAATGTGTATTCTCTTTTTTAAGTCAGGTTTTAGGTCTTTATAGTGATAGATTCGTAGCTGAGGTCATGTTAGATTTCCTTCTCAAATTCTTCCAGTCCGAGTTAGGTCAAGTTGTCTGCATTAATTTTGATGATTTCCTAGATGATACCATCCACAAACAACTAGTGAACTTCCACTGTCTTAGACACTTTAGATATTGTACATATCTGATGAAGATTTTTCTCACCAACAATAATGCAGAGATCCATGAAGTAGAATCAATATCTATTGAAAGAAACACGATGAATTCAATAATTTGTATCAATAAAGTCATGTCAAAGGCCTACCAGATGATTTTCAATGTTAAACTTCCCAAAGTTATTGAAGAAATGAGAATTCACCTATAGAATCCAGAAGACAGAGTAGGAGGCTGGACCCTTTTCATAAATTCTGCTATAATATGGGTATATGGATTTCATGATTTTCATTATTTGTTACCCATATTTTTGACCCCCAAAGTTTTTTCTCTAGAGTTCATAAGACAGAGAATTGTCTTTGAAACTAAAAAAATTCATCAAATATCATAGATCAAGAAATACAAAGTTTCCTTTTGTGATTGGCCCATTCAATGTAAAATCTAGAACATGTCTAGCACATGTTGAGGAAAAGCTCAAATTTTTGGTTTTTCCACAAATTCTAGGTAAAACATATGATCCTCATCAAATCATATCTACAAGGAGGAAAATGAACAAGAATTCTCCATATGAGCATGAGCCTATTGAAGACCTGGAGAATTTTGTAAATCTTGAAGAATGTTTGGATGTTGAAGACCCTGTACAAAAGGAACCAACACAAAAGAGTATTCCAAAGGTGGTAATTAAGGTTCCAAAATCTAGTACACAGAGTAAGAGGATTGTTTCAGAGGCAATGGAGATAGACCCTAAACACATTTCCAGGAAGAAAATGAAAACCATCCAGACAGAGCAGTATGTAAACTTGGAGGATGAAGGGCCTAAATAACAAACAGGTTTAGACATGGTGGAGAGTGGCACATGTGTCATTGAATATAGAGCTCAATTGGAAAGTGAAGGTAGTTCAGAATCCTTCCATAGCTAGAAATAATGTTTTTCTTAGGCCTAAGAAGTCTACCAGTCAAAGGAATATTTATCTAAATGGTATGCAAAAAAAAGAAAGGAATCACTAAGTGAAATCAAGAATCTAATGCCCGAGGTAAATAAAGCTTCCCAACACAAGTCTTCACTATTCACAGTCAATGGCATAGAAAGGAAAACATTCAAAATTGCCATAGCAGAAGAAGATAAGGTCTCTGAGATCAAAATATAGAATGATAAAATTAGTTCCCTGGATAAGGTTCAATTCCAAAAGCAGGCTAGTGACCTGCTATATTCAGATTATTTAAATTTAAATTTGAAAAATGAAAAATTAACATCACTAGCTGCCAAGATTGAAGGTCAACTCAGGTACGAAAAACAACAAGTAAAGCATGGAAGATTCAAATAAAGAAACTTGAAGCTGATGGCCCCAAATCAATGAAAGCCTTTCTAGATGAGAAAGACAAAGTGATTCATAGCCCGAAGAAAAAGTTGAAAATTCCTGCTATAGAGCATCCACAGACTGCAAAACTTGTAGCATTGGAACATGGAAAGGAAGCTTTCAAGAAACAATCACTAGATTTTCAAGATAAATTTCTACAACTGGAAAAGGAAAAATTAGAATGGTCAAAAGAAAAGACAGAAACATAAACTAGAGTCACAACTTTATCTTTGGTTGTACCCTTTGTTACACCCTTTACTACTAGAATCAAATCAGGCACTGAAGACATTGTCCAGGCAATGTGTTAGGTTATCTTAAAAGATGTGGAAATAAAAGAATTGAAAGAGAATATCAAGTAAATGGAACAAGAGGCACATAAAAGGGATGAAAGAGTATCACAACTTAAAAAGGAAAACATTGTCCTTCATGAAAAGGTGAATAAGATAAAATCCAAGCGCAAAGGAAAAAGTTTGTTACAAGAATCCAAACACATCATCTGGGACTCCATATTAGTTGAGGTTACAAAACTCAGGATATGACTAAATTTTGTTAATGATGAGGACAACATTGTAGTTTTGGATAAACAAAGATGCACAGTTATTAATGAAACTTTATCAAAAATACCAACGAAATGGGCCCATAATGCTATCAATCTCCTTAATACAGTGCCTTCATCAAGTTTGCATACAATTGGGGTCAAATATAGAAATGTTTTGACAATATGGGCTAGAAGGATCATAACCAAGCACAACCTCTCGAATTTAGTCCAGAATAAAGTAGCCCAATTGGAAAAGAGTGTTTAGGATTTTAAGGATTTGTTTGAAGAACTATTTATCAAAGGTCTTCCATCATTCTGGGATGGAAAGGGAAAGTTACATGAATACAAAGCCTACAATTCACTCTTGACACAAGCAATGATGGATCACTATAGGTTTGAAGAATTAGATGAAGTTTTAAAGGGGGCAACTATGGTAGAAAAGTTAGCCACAAATTTTGAAAATTTGAATAAATTTAAGATAATAAAATTCAAATTTCCTGTCATGTCGTATGCCTCTTGCATCGATTTGGAAATTTTAATAAAATAAATGATGTATTATGATATTTCTTCTGAATTATAGTGGAAGGAAATAGTCATATTGGGTAAAACTAAATGTAATTTTCCAGGTCCTAGTAAATGACCATCCAATGTCTATCAATGAAGTATGGGTCCATACATCAACGAATCAGATTAAGACACTACCAAGGTCAAAGGGGTGAAGATAAGGATAAAGATGCCGAAATATCTCAAGGATCCTTATTTTCTGAACTAATTTTATCTATTTTTGTAAATCGATTTCAAACCTAATTTCATTGGTTTTTATAAATATTGTAACACATAATGTACAAAGGGTGGGAGAAAGTTTGATGAATTGAGTATCTTGAGAGTCTTTGTACTGTAATATTTTCCTGAATAATTAATAAAGTTGGGTGATCTAAGGATTTTGGGATCCAATCTTGCTTCAGAGATTCATGTGCCAGTAACTGTGTAGCATGTTCGCTTAAGTGTATGTTCTTCTTTCAATTTATTGCTCTCTTTTCATATCTGGATGATATTCAATTAAAATATTGTTTCATAATTCATCATGTTGATGCTCTGTCACATAGTTTAGAATATCAATGGTGTTTTCTTCTGCTAAAACAATTTAAGAAACTTCAAAATTTGATTTCTTAAAGTGTTGATTTATGTTTTTCTTATGTCCTTTCTTCTACAACGACATTTAAATTAAACCAACACACACTTAGTGTCTATCTTGCCTCTGAATTATTTTCCCATTAATTAACATATTACCCATATATTCTTAAGCTTCAACCTTTTGACTCCATTCCCAATGTATTTCTCACATGCTTAAGGACCTAACCTCAAGAAACAAAAATCAAATCAGTCCTTTCAGTGACTGATTTGGGAGAGAGCCCTCTCTAAGACTGGAAGGGTTAGATTCCAGTTTCTAAAGTTGGTTTGTGGTTACCTTTGGGTTTCTTTTCTCAACCTAAATAAATTACAGATTGATAATAGAATTGAAGGATAAATTCTATTGCTTTTCAATGCAATGCACATTGCATCCAAATGCTTAATGCTTTTATGTCAATATGTTAGGCTTTTTGGAAATTCTTTTCCACTTTAATTTCCCTACACATTCACTGAGGTTTGCATGCATTTGTGTTTGTAACTTTGTATAGCTTTTGTGACTGAATCATATCGTAAGCATCACAAAGAAAAATAATATAAATATAGAATGAAAAAAATTGAATCTACAACATACAATTTAAGAATATTCTCTTACTATATTGCATAGGGTTCACTCCATAGTTATGATTTTGCACTTAATGTGGCTATGTTTTAACATTTAAGGTGTTAGGAATTACTGAAAATGGATTCTTTCACTTATATTTTGTATGTTTCAACAAAGGCCTTCCCAAAGGTTCCAACTTATTTTGAAATCCCTACAAATTGTAGTAGTCTATTTCCTCAAGATTTTATAATTGGGTTTGCTTCTTCAAATGATATTAATATATTAAAGAAGAGTTTGGCATTTCCCTTTTATATATTTCTGATTCTGATTATCAACTATGATGGATTACAAGGTAAACAAGTCCTCTCACTATGCAACCCTTGTTTCCATGCCTATTCCTAGGGACTTGTTTAGCTAGAAAGGTAAAACTGGATTCTGAAAATCTGTATATCATTTACTGATGCTGTATATCATAACTTTTTCCAAATGTCAGATTTAATTTTTCATCTTCTTTTTCATTGTAAATTTGTTACTGCAGTTGGAAAATTGAAAGAAATGAAGTGAAGTGACATAATGTATTTCCTTGTTCTCTATTTTTCATTGTAAATTTGTTACTGCAATTGGAAAATTGAAAGAGATGAAGCAAAGTGACATAATGTAGTTCCTTGCTTTCTATTTTTATTTTTTCTCTGCTTCTGTCCATCCAAGTGTCTCTGTGACTTTTTATTGCTTATTTTGTGAAACATTTGTTTTCTTCTCGAAAATTTCTAGGATTTTATATAGGTTATATATTGTAGAAATCTTGAAATTATTAAATCTTAAAAAAGTACTCGCAAATATTCTTTTATTTTTCTAGGACTAATATTTTCCCGGAACCTATTTCTGGTTTCATTTTTTATTTTCAACTTCTTTCTTGTTCATTCTACCATATTTTTTTAGATCAGACTCCTCTTGACGCATAAAGTTTAAACTATTATGACTAATCAAGATATGAACAGATGGGATGCAAACTTCCATGACTCTTCATATTCCCTTGGTAGAGAATATTGTTTATACACCTCCCTATGAATGAATGGAAGTCAGTATTGGTGATGACTTCTTGTTGTTTTTGTTTTTTTGAATAGATTCATAATTTTTTTCCCATAATCTAGTGCCTGCGTCAAGAGAAGAAAGATATTCATATGGAATATTTGCAAAGAATGACCATACCAACATCCACACACCTCATTCTTGCATTAATATTTAATATTTATTTTTTAAAATAGATATATTTCGTCGCTATTGTGATGACACAGATCGTTTATAGTATGAATAGTTTGTCGCAACTATCAACCATTCATCGCTCTTGCGATGAAATGTTCATCACAAAAACTAGGATAAGTCGTTTCTCTTGCGACGAAGATGATCCTTGCTTGTATGAATAGTTCATCACAACTATCGACCGTTCGTTGCTCTTGCGATGCACAGTTCATCACCGAAACTAGGATAGTTCGTTTCTCTTGTGTTGAAGAGGATCGTCAATCGTATGAATAGTTAATCTCTCTTGCAACAAATAGTTGACCTCATTTTGTCCAAATCACCTGCAAAATCATAATCAACATATCCACAGACTAACTCACAACCATCGTTATGGGTGAAATCACGAAGGTGGGTAACACTTTCATGACAATCGGATCTCCAAAATTCTGAATTTTTTTTTTCCGGCCAAACTAATATTATTTCTCGACCGAAAGATATTTGTTTCAGCCGAACTAGTTTTTGGCCAAAAAGTGGAACGTTAAATCGAACGGTGCAATGACGACACCCTAGATTTGCATGTAAAAATTAAGTCGGACGGATTTTTTCCATCCGATAATATGTTTTCGGTCGAAAGATATTTCGGTCGAAAAATGTTTCGACTGAACAATATTTCGGTCGAACATTCTTTCGGCTAAAATATTGTTCGGCCGAAAGAATGTTTATATGTCAACCGCACATCGATTTCGAATGGTTTTCAAACTTTTTTTGGCATTTTAGTGTGATTGTGTGCGTCCGTGAGTGTTTGTGAGGTCATGAGCGTAGAGGTCTGTGAGCGTTTGTGAGGTCTATGAGGTCTGTGAGCATTTGTGAGGTCTGTGAGAATTTGTGAGGTCTGTGAGCGTTGAGGTGTGAGATTTTGGGGCAGAGGTCGTGAGTGCAGAGGTTTGTGAGCGTTTGGTGCAGAGGTGTGAGCTTTTGGCATAGATGTCTTGTGAGCATTTGGGTGTAGTGGTCGTGTTGGCGCAGAGGCCATTTTGGCGAGCTGTCGGCGAGTTTCAAGTATTTCTCTATGTTTTCGTTTTAGTTTTTAATTTTAGATTTTTATTTGTATTTTAGTTTTAGTTTTTTATTTTAATTTTTAATTTTAATTTTAGATTTAGTTTAATTTTAATTTTAATTATAGTTTTATTTTTCACTTTCTGCCAAATTTAATTTAGTTTTTTTAAATTAAAATTTGATTAATTAGGAGGCTAAGCAGGGCAATGTTGTGGGCACACCAACTGCCTGGCCATAGGGCTAGGCCCTCACGGCCAAGTCACAGTTTAGTGGGCTGTGACTTGGCCGCGAGGGCCTAGCCCTGTGGCCAAATAGTTGGGTGCCCACGGCATTGCCCTATTCAAATTAGATTTAGTTTTAGTTTTTTATTTTAATTTTACTTTCAGTTATATTTTAAACATAGTTTTAGTTAAACAGTTGGGTGCCCACGACATTGCCATGTTCAAATTAGATTTAATTTTTTTTATTTTTTATTTTTTATTTTTTAATTTTACTTTTAGTTATATTTTAAACAAAGTTTTAGTTTTATTTTTATTTTTTTGCTAAATTTATTTATTTATTTATTTTTTAAATTAAAATTTCATTAATTAGGCCGCCTTTCAGGGCAATGCCGTGGGCATGCCAACTTCTTGGCCACAGGGCTAGGCCCTCACTGCCAAGTCACAGTCCACTGGACTTTGACTTGGTTGCAAGGGCCTAGCCTTGTGGCCAAGAAGTTGGGTGCCCACGACATTGCCCTGTTCAAATTAGCCTGTCAACAAGAGGTCAATTGGCAAAATGTATTGCATGAAAAACCTACTTTAATAGAGGTTATCATGTTCTGGTCCTTTAAAATACCATCCACCATAGAAACTAGTATTTTGGTGTTAATAAAAGTTTAAAATAATTGTAAGCATTATTTGCATCAGTCAAGTCATGCCGATAAATCATGATGGTGCACTAACAAGAATCTACATTGGCTACCATTTGACATAATCCATGCAAAGGCGTTCCCCAGGTATAAAATATGCTCTGGAACAACAAACAAAGTAGCCATCAAATACCCATGCCATAGTAAAGGCCTCACCAAGATCTAGCTAGCTTCTGAAACATAAATCAATCTTCTATCAATAGTTGATCTTGCTTCAACAACTAAACAGATTATCTATGTTTTGGCCTTCTGCTTTCTTGGCTTATTAATAAATGAATATTCCATAAACATTGGTCTGGAACAACAAACTAAGTAGCCATCACATACACATGTCACTGTAAAGGCCTCACCAAGATCTAGCTAACTTCTGAAACAGAAATCAAGCATCTATCAGTAATTGAATTCCAACAAAATTCCAATAAAATAAAAAAAATAATTTCAACTAAAAAGAAGACACCATAAATTCTAACAAAATTCTTATAAAATTAAAAAAATAATTTCAACTAAAAAATAATTTATCTTGTAAACTTTTTAACTTCGAGAAACTTCCACACCCTTTTTAACACCCATTCAACAAATTTTATCACTTGCATAATTGCATTAATATGTCATCATAGTTCAAACAATGGACATTTCCAACTCACACCAATGAAGCGATGGTGTCTTACTCAAACGAATTTTCAATAGCTTGTTGAAGTTGTTATGATGATGTCCTATTCAAACAAATTTTCAAAATTGTGTGGAGGTTGATGTTGATATGCTTGGAAAACCAATGTAGATATTGTTGTATATATACAATATGAAAACATTGGGTTAGATGAAAACATTGGTGGTTTGTTTAGATGAAATACTGAAAATATTGACATTATTTTTACAAAAATTACATTTAAGTTGATGATTAAGGCATTTTTTAAAAAGTACTTTGATGTTTTTGTTATAAATATTTATATTATTATATAAATATTAATAACATGTAACTTTGTAAAATTGATTGCATACATTGGCATTGGTCTTAACTATTATATACATTTTTTTTTATACATTTTTAAAACAATGTGATTATACTTAAATTTATACAAGATTTTATTTATGTTGGTACATTTTAATTTTGTATACATGTTTAAACCAATGTGATTATTTATACAATATTTTATTTATGTTGGTTTTTTTTGTTAATTTAATATACATCTTTAAAACAATGTGATTATACCTAAATTTATATAAGACTTTTTTTTTGTTGTTTTTTTGTTATAGATTGTCACATTATTAATATTTGTTAATTATATGTGACTTTGTAAAATGTATTACATACATTGGCATTTGTCTCAATTATCATATTCATTTTAATTTTATATACATTTTTAAAATAA
>ML812037.1:6901-17364 GCA_009831015.1 Picea engelmannii | reverse complement strand
TTTCCCCCCACCATTTCTGGCGAGTACCTCTTTATTTTTATGCAAGCTTGAGGAGGATAACATATGCTTGTTGATGTAAGCTTATCCTTGTTGATGTATGTTTAACAAACCCTGAGAAGGAGTGGTTCGGTCCCATTACGGGTCTGTCGATCTTTGTTTAACGAGTCCAAAGATAGAAAACTCGAAGGTTTTTCATGATTATAGAGTCTGGAAAAACACTTAAAAGAGAACTCTCTCAGTTCCTTTTTCGTAAAATAGTCTGGATGACACCGAAAAAGAGATAAATTATCGCTCACTAGACACTTACTTCAGATACTTTATTGAGCGTGAAAATAGCAAGGTCGCTCGGCTATCTTTTCATGTTTAGAGAGTCTGAAAAGAGCTTAAAGAGGACTCCAGGGGGGTTCCTTTTTCGTATAACCTTGCTGAGCCAAAAAAAGTGATAAAAGTATGCTCGATCGCGTTCTCAGGTATTAGCGAGCGCAAGAACGGACAAAGACCACGCTCGAGGTTTTATACAAAAACCATAAAAAACAATCAAAACACGCGACGACAAAGAAAAATATGTCCACATCCCTGTATAGGAACCTCGAAGTCATTACGCCTGCAAAAGTTACACTCAAAAGGACATTAGGGATTAGGGTTTAATAGATAAATAACCATAAAAAACCAAATGACATAGTAAAAGTAAATAAAAAGGAGTTAAAACTCTTTTACCATATCATTTTTGCCTTTCCACTATTTGAGCTCAAAAAACCCCTCTTTTACCCTCGAAGTTCGGCGTCAGATTGCAGGATTTACGAGTGTCCATTCAGCGAGCCGTAAGCGACAGTAAAGTAGGCTCTTTGTCCTTAACACTTTCATGGTTTAATTTTGCAATTTCATTGGTTAAAATTCATTTTTGGGTTGATTTTGCAAGCCCTACTTGCGCGCTTCCATTCTCGCAGGTGGGCTACACGGGACCTGCGAGAATGGGGCATTCTCGCAGGTGAGCCTAAAGTAGCCTACGAGGCTCTCGCACTGTGCCCAAAGGGCACCTGCGAGAACCACAAAGCTCAATTTTTTTTTTTAAATTTTACTCAATGAAAGAGAATGAATTCATGAAAAAAGTTGCTAATCTTCTTGTTGTGCCTCTTATGCAGATAACTGGCCATCAAAATGGTGCTTGAATGACGTGAAAGGGAGCATGAAGAAGACAATGCAATTGTCTAAAATCATCCACCTACTATTGCTGCTTTGAGAAACTGTGGACTCTTGAAGTACTTTCGTATCCCAGGTATGAGGGCCCAAGTCAGGTTGTTAGAGTACCTGGTGCGTATGTGGGACCCTGATCAGCAGGTATTTCATGTGGGGGTCCACACACTATCCTTAGATATCGAGGACATTTACTTTTTGACTCGATTGTCATGGTGGGGGTACTATGTGAGCCTGACTGGTAGCAGAGGTGGTGGGCTGCCCATGAGTGAGTACTGCCATTTACACTTCATTCCTGAGACAAAGAGAAAGAAAGGAAAAGTAGCTATTTGGGGGGTACGAGATTTGACCCTCCGTACTATCCTATTCACCATAGCTTGGATGGATGGGATTTCTACTCCTCACATGGCATTACAGAGTTACTTCCAGTATGCTATTGAGTGTACTGAGACTCAGGTGGTCAACTGGGCAGATGCAATGCTTCGTAGCATAAAAAGCCAGTTGACCAAATGCAAACGAGGCAACTTGAAGCAATTCAGGTACGGATCTTTGTTGGTGTCCTTCTTCCTTGAGAGGGTCCCATTACTGAGGCTGCAGGTTGAGTGGAATATACCGGCTCCCAGGGATCCAAGGATGCTGAGATGGTGTCAGCTTATGGCCCGGCACGTGGCTGGACCGATCATCAAGTATGATGATACTTTCTTTGACTGGCTTCAACCACAAATGTTGATGGTTGACGACTATGCTTATGTTGGGTTGGATTTTTGGGGAGATCTGGATTTAGTACTGCCAGAGGATGCTCAGTGGGGGGACCTTGGTAAGAAGTACACACTTTTTTCTTTTTAAATGTTTTTGTGAATTTTATCATATTCAAATGTTTTTGTTTTATATGTTCCTCCAAAGACTAATACAAAATTCATTTTTGATAACACATATGTTGGACCTTACCGACCTCCTGGTACTTCTCCCATTCAATGGAGAGGATTATCAAGTGGTGGAACAAAATCTAGAGGGCCTGACTATAGATATTCCAGACATGCCTCTGGAAGAGGTTCCACGACGCGATCAACGTCATACCGTAGGAGTATCAACATCCATGAGTCGACTGCTCCGTAGGGTTGCTCAGGCAGTCGTGTGTTACCGTGAACGTCATCCATGACATCACTTTGTAGAAGCTATGAGCTTTAGATTTTGACATTTTGGTCTTCGGACACACTTTTTGTAAAAAACTCATTAGATCGTTATATATACAGACGACTTCTACCGGTTTATCATGTGTTGTGTGAACATTGATGTGATTGATTTATAAATGATTCAAATGTCTGTCTAATACATAATTAGCTAATGCATCTGTTAATGTATTTAGACATCTAGGAATATGTTGATATTCAATGTGATCAAAATAACATTCCAAGAGGTGAATTCGCAAATACACCCGTAACAAAGTAGGACTTTGAATAGTATAGACATTACTTAATTGTAGTACTACAAGCTGTGAATCGAGTCGCACAACCAAATGACGGATTCCGAGCGAGATAGCATCAACGAATAATTCAATAACGACGCTATAATCTGCAATGTTGTTGGTCGCACGACCGAGGCACACACCTCGTAAGGAAACGAGTTCATTTATAGGGGCGTAAATTGCCCACGCAACGAAAGCAAGGTTCTGAGTACTACGGCTAGCGCCATCAACGAAGCCAATATAGGGTAGCGAAGACTCCAACATCTGGAAATAAAACACAACGTCACAAAAGGACAGAGACCAGATAATGACAAAAGCAAGCTATAGTAACACACAAAAGTATGATACAATAAAAATACAAGTACTTGTGCACAGACGATTTTATGCATATTACTTCTTCAAGCACAATCCATTCCTGGGTTCACTCAAAGGGATACCATCGTAATCTACTAACTCATAAGCTCCTTTTTCCAAAACTCGTCAAACGATATAAGGACCTCGCCACATAGGCTCAAATTTCCCAGCTCCTAACATATCTCGATCTTGTTCATAGAGAAGAACAAGATCACCTTCGAAGAAAACATGAGGCTTGACATGCTTGTCGTATTGGGCCTTGACACGCTTTTTCTAAGCTTCTATAACTAGAGTGGCATCGCGTCGAGTTTCGTCCAATCGCATCAGATACAATAGACGTTCTTCCTCAACAGAGGTGTTGGGTAGGATTTCAATAGCTAGTTTTAAAGAGGGTATCTCACATTCGATAAGGAGAATAGCTTCCACACCATAGACTAACCGAAAAGGTGTAAACCTAGTAGTGGACTTGACGGATGTCCGGTATGCCCACAATGCCGAAAAAAATATTGTGTGCCAAATTATTTTATGAATCCCTATCATTCGTCGGAGCATAGTTATGAGAACTTTGTTGATTGCTTCGACCTGGCCGTTGGCTTGTGGATAATAGGGCGTTGAGTTATCATGGTGAAGACCAAACTTTTCAGTAAGTTCGGACATCATAAAATTTCTAAAGTGGCTACCGTGATCAGTGACGATAGCTTGGGGAACACCAAAACGAGCTATGACGTGATTAAAAAGAAATAATGCTGCGGTCTTTCCAGTGTTGTCAAATGTCGACATCGCCTCGTCCCATTTCGTAAAGTAATCAATAGCTACAATAATGTAACCATGCCCCCTGGCCGAGTGAGGGTGACATGTCATGAAATCGATGCCCCATTTCACAAAGGGACCAACTGAGACCACAGGGTGAAGAGGAGCGGGATGTGACCGAATCTTCTGATTCTAAGTCTGGTAGGCATGGAATTTCTGAATAGTGGTGATGCAATCGTTAAATAATGAAGGCCAAAAATACCCTGCTCGTAAGATCTTCTGGGCAGTATCATACCCAGACATATGACCACCACATGCTCCGAAATGACAGTCATTCTGATCTTTTTCGACTTCGTCAAACGTTAGGCAACATCGAAAACAGAGTCAATCCCCCGATGATAAAGAGTATCCCCGAGGATAATGTATTGACGAGCTTGATAGCGTATTTGACGTCGTTTAGTACTGGACAAAGTTGGCCGGAAAGTCTGGGTTTGGAGATATATAATGATATCCCCATACCAAAGATCATCAGTGATAATATGGAAAAGAGAGTCATCGGGTAATGAATCAACTGCTACTTTTTCCGTTGCAGAATGGGAAAAATCGCATATCAACTCAGCAAAAACTAAGGACTTCTTGCACTTGGCGCATTCGAATTCCAAGTCAAACTCCTGGAGTATCACAATCCATTTGGAGTATTTCCCCCCTAGCAATTGACGTGTCAAAATATGTTGCATAGGGTTGCAATGAGAAATCACCGTAGTCTTGTGTGAGAGGATATAGTGCCGGAAGCGTTGGACGGCTTGGACGACAGCCAAGGCCAGTTTCTCGACATGTTGATACTTGATTTCAGTCGACGTGAGACTTCGACTCAAGTAGTAAATAACATGTTCATCGTTAGCATCATCCTCTTGAACGAGGAACATACCAATAGTGTACTCCGAGGCAGCGAGATAAAGTAAATAATCACGATTGTAATCGGGGGGAAAGAGAAGCAGAGCACGTGTTAGGAACAATTTCAATGCTTCAAAAGCATTGTTGGCAATGGTATCCCAGACGAATTCTGAATCCTTTTTTAATAGCCGCGTAAATCCACAAGTTATCTCGGCATAATTTGGGATAAAATGATGAAGAAAGTTTATTTTACCTTGCAAACTTTGCAACTGGTGAAGTGTAGAAGGAGGAGGGAGATTAAGGATCGCCTCAACCTTTAAAGGATCCACCCAGATCCCTTGACGCGAAACGATAAAACCTAGAAGACGATCGGATTCCACATAGAAAACACAATTATGAAGATTCAAACGTATACGGTAGAACCGAAAACGAATGAAAATGGCTCGGAGGTGGGTAGGGTGATCGACTCGACGCATTGAATGAGCGGGTAAATCGTCCAGATATGGTTGAATGATGTGCTTGATATCATGAAAATTATAATACATAACGCATTGAAAAGTCGCGCCAGCATTCTTAACACTGAAAGGAAGTTTTTGATAGGCAAAAGTACCCCAAGGACAAATAAAAGCAGTCTTATGTTGATCCTTGGGAACAATGTTAATTTGATTATAGCCAGAGAAACCATCCATGAGAGAGAAGATTTCACTTCTGGCGCAGTCATCGACAATCTGATCGACGAAAGGGGTAGGAAAGTTGTCTTTTGGACAAGCTTTATTGATATCCCTATAATCAACACATACACAAATCGTACCTTTTTTCTTGTCAATCGGGACAAGATTGGAAACCCAGTTTGTGAGAGCCACCGGATAAATAAAGCCAGCTTTCAAAAGTTTTTCGACTTCGAGTTTTATAACAACCGCTTTACGTGGGTGAACTGGAAGAAGGCGTTTCCGGACGGGTTTAACGTCAGGGTATGTCTTTATCTCATGTATCACAATTTCAGGGTCGATACCTGGCATTTCTTCGTAACTCCAGGCGAAGATATCATGAAATTATTTAAAAAGAGACGTATAGGTGACTATTTCGTCAGGGGAACACGAAGCTCCAATATGGACATTTTCAACGATTCTAAGTTTAACATATATGTCAATGGGAATCGTGGGTGAGATATTGCTTAAGTTCCCTTCAGAAAACACATCGTGTACAAACTCGAGAATGGTCAAAACGACAACAACGGTCGATGGGGTCGAAATCCGTTGGTAGTTCTCAAGAGTATGTTGCTCCAGAAAGAAGATGGAACGATGATGCCCATCGTCCCAAGGGGTGTCCTCCACGACAGACATGATCATCTCATCAATGGGAAAAATAACACGAAAAGGATCAGGAGACAACTCATCAAGAGAGGGGGTAGAAGGTGTTGCCGATTGAATGGCCTAATAGGTGGATTCAACTAGACTTAAAGGCATTTCGTCCCCGAAATGAAGATGATCTCCACGGTCAGGGACTATCCAGGGGTCGTGAGACGCGGGAAGTTCATGAGGCAAGGTGGAGATCATGTTGATAGAAGCAACAGATGAGCATGGAACATCGGACGGTGGAATGGGGAAAGTACCCATCAATGAAGAGTCTTTTAACAGGCCTACACCAATGTTCTCATAACCCGGTGGGGTTTTAGCGATAAACGATACGGTGCCAGTATGGGTATCAGAATTAAAGAAGGCGAGTTGGTCGACGGTAACAACCTTTCCTTGATGAGGGAAATGTACTACACGGAAAAGGGTCGACACAATGACGCGCATGGAATCGATCCAACTGCGACCAAGCAGAAGATTATAATCAAGAGGAGCATCAAAGACTTCCACTTCGACTTGGACCGTCTTGCCTTCTAATGTGATGGGCAATGAAGGAAGAACACCGTAGGGTTTAAAACCAGAGCCATTGAAGGCTTTAATAGTGTTCTGGGATTCATTCAAAGAAGGAGAGCCAATGGCCTTCTAGCAAGCAAGAGACATGACACACATCGAGGCACCCTCGTCGATGACGGTTCGACAAATGTTTTTGTGAGAGACAACGACTTGGATCTGGAACGCAAGTTGAGGGGGTAACCTTGGAATGTGATCTTCCAAGTTAAAGATTATCAAATTCGTATCCGTCGGATCGATTCCACTGATAGCTTTCAATAGTTCCTTCCGTTGTGCGGGACAAGTCTGAAGGACTTCGAGGGATAACATCACAAAAGGTGCTTGGGCCAGATCTTCAACAATGCTGTAGTTCTGGGCCGCACGAGCATGAGGATTGAAATCTGATTTCTGAACGACGCCCTTTGGGGGTGGTCGCAGAACTGTGTCAAGGCTCGGTCGTTCGAGATGAAGAGGATCGTTGGTAGGTGGAGTCGTGGGAGAGGATTGGGCCGAGGAAGGTGGTAGATCATCAACCTTCTCCTTAGAGGGAAAATAATCTTTGGCTTAAGTAGTGAGTGCAACGTTGTTCTACTTAGAATCACCAGTACACATTAAAACATAGGAGGTGGTAGAAGATGAGGGTTGGTCATGTATGACCAACTGAGCCTGCTGTTGAGACGGGAAGGGTTGGGACAAAACGACCGGGGTAGATGGTTTTGGAGCTCCTTGAAGGAACTTAGTGACCTCGGCACGTCGTGGAAAATCCTTCGTGTAGTGATCATCACCACAGATAAGGCAAGGGTATCATGGTTTGCGCTTATCCCGATTGTCAATAGGGGTAGTTTTGGTCTGCTCTGCTGGAGAATTATTTTTGCCCTCCTTATTCTTACCTCTCCCCTTTTTAGATTTTTTTTTACCGACTGGGGTAGATTGAACTGTATTTACCTCAGAAGTCTTGCTGGTGGGAGTGGTAGGAGACAGAGAATTTTGAACATTAGAAGAAGCAGATTTAGGGTTTGTGCTTGAAGTAGAATGTGATTGGGCTTGGGCAGTACCAATCACACTGTCAGCTGCATGCGAGGCAGCTGGAGTAGTTGAAGTGATGGAAGGATTAGGACGAGGTAAGTCAGGTAGTAAATCGTAAAGGGTTTTCGTTTGTGAGTAAACGAGGTCAAGATATTGAGCACGACTTATAGCCTGCTCTTCTGTGACTACGCCACCCATGGAAATGTCCTTACCAGTTTCGTTCACAAATGATTTTGTAAACCATTCTGCCAGTAATTGATTGGGGAGCTCAAGTTTAATGAGACGTCGTCTCCTTCGCCACTCATGGATGTGATCAGATATATGAGTGCCTTTAGTCTGTTTGAAGGAAGTCAAAATCTCGATCTCGGTATCATAACGGATCGACAACTGGTAATGCGTAAGGAAAGCCATAGCTAAGGTGTTGAAGTCAAAGAAGAAACCTCATGGCAATTCGATATACCACTTTGAAGCAGAACCAATAAGGGTTTGTTGAAAAATATGTAAATGAATAGAGTCGTCCATCAATGAGTTGGACGAACACCAGAGGTGAAAATTCATAACATGATTGTTTGGGTCCTCTCCCGCTTTGCTGTCGAATTTAGGAATGTCTGATGGAAGCTTAGCTGGTATAACAGGCCAGTGGGGAGAGTGACAAATAGGATCATTTAAAATCCATGACAAATCTGGAAGATCCAAAGTGGCGAGAAAGGGTAACTGTCGATTCACCTGTGGGTACTGGTGGCTTTGGGGAGGAAGCCCTGTCGGCAAACCAGTAGGACCATAAGCAGTCTGCGTATAATTTGAAGACCCATGCATATTTAGTGGTGGTTGGAGAGGATAGTAGCTCATAGGAGTATACCCTGGAACAGGGGCTTGAGTTTGAGCATTCACCCCCCAAATGGGATTGAATGAACCTGGATATGGTTGGCCCATACTAGGGGGTGTTATGGACGCATCTGAAAACTGCTGCCCCCCAGACGTTTGAGGAGGATTTTGTATCAACTGATTCCAATACTGGGCCAAGGATGGAGGAATGTGTTGCCCATAAGGTGGGGTCGGTCCTCCCGTTGAAGGTGGTGTACCAATTGGGGGTTGTGTTCCAAAAGGAATTTGCCAACTGAGAGGGGGTTGAGTTATACTACCTTGATGAAATTGTCCACCACATGGAAGCTGGTAATTTGGAGTGAATGACGGAATAGTGCCACTAGGATTAGGATTGCCAGTAGAAGATGAAGAAGGTCCTCCAAAAGGAAATTGAGGGAGTGTTGGAACAAAACCGGGAAGAAAGTGCCCAGAAGAAGAAGGACCACCAGGAGAACCAGATGAAGTTTGCGCAGGAGTAGGAATGGAAGAATTCAACGCACGGTATCCAGGTGGTAGTGTCGGAGTGACATTAGGCGTTCACGGTGTATTGATGGGAGCAAGACTAACCGCAATAAACCCGGTTGGAACACTCGAAGTAGCTGTGAGATGGGCCATTTCGGAAGGGATGGTAAAGTGATAAGCGGTAGTCACCGGTAGTGTCTTTGTACTAGAGATTTCAGAAATCATAGGTGGGTTGATTTCAAAAATCACAGGTGAACCTGGAGCGAAAAGGTCTCTTCGGAAAACACTTGTAGACCAAAAAAGATCTTGGCCTTATATGCCTGGAAAGGGTCCAACTGGTGATCCAGAAAATGTGACAACTAATTCTCCAGAAGAATTCAGTCGCATAAATGGTCCCTCGGAATTAGGGTGAAGTCAAAAGTCCTCTTGAGTATTAGTAATTTGAAAATGTTCTAGAGAGTCAGTTCGTTCCACTTGTGGTGTGGTGACGACTGTAACTTCACTTTGCCGAGGAGAGCCCTCAGGTGTACTTGTAGGAAAGGGTTGAGAACCTTCCATATGCTCTGGAGATAAACCTTGCATCCTACATGAACGACGTGGAGAAACAATTGTAAATGAGTGTCAAACTTCATGAAGAAAATCCTATGGTCAACTTCGAGAAACAAACAACACGCGCTAGTAAACAAAATCTAGGAAGCAACACCAAGAAAACAAGACCTTCTAATTTCGAAGCCACTAGTTGGTGATGAAATCCAACGTCGCAACAACGAGACAAGAAGGGGCTGGGATAGGGTGGAAAAGTTACGCTGACGACCTGCTTAACGGACTTACACCCTAGTGCAAGCTCCCACACAAAATCGTGGGTATACCCTCCAAGGAGCCCGAGTGAGTTTGGTCAATGTCAATTCTAGGTACCGTGAAGACTTTCCCCTTCACATTTACCTTGGGTAAGAACCTAGAAAGATAGGCCACTAAGGTCACCACCAACAACAATAAAGCCTGGGGGGACAGTCGACAGTTCGATCCACATGCAAGGGCCGGGTATCTAGCCTGAAATCAACTCAAAAGGCTTCCACTCATCATTGTGGGTATACCTCCGAGTGATCCCCGTAATATGTGCAATCTCTACACTGAGATCAACAAAGTAGAGTGAGTAACTCTGTCAATAGCAACGCGACCTCGTGTTTGACCCTTGTGTAAGAAGGGCTTCCCAGGACAAGATGTTGCAAATGAAATTTAACACTCCCTAACACAAGATACTATTGTGTGTTTTGTTCTTTTGGAGAGTCTATCTCTCTTCCTACTCCAAAGCACTAGCCTAGCTAAATGTTGGTGTAATAGATCCCTAGAAAAGAGTTACTAGTTAAATTTTACAATTGCGCAGTGTTATTAAAAACTGTTGTTTACTCAAAGAAAACGGAGATGAAACTTATGTTGTATGACTCTGACCCAACAATGCATGGATGAGAATGAAATATATCACTTTTCGTTCAATGAATCCTATGTATGGGAGGGAAAGAGAAAGTTTTCCAGATCAACCTTGAACTACAATG
>ML812036.1:183032-217065 GCA_009831015.1 Picea engelmannii | reverse complement strand
AATGAAGGAGAATATGCGGGTAATGCCTTTGAGAGCTACTTGTCATAGAATGGTATCTATTGATATAGATTTTTACCTTACACATCTCAACATAATGGTATTGTTGAAAGGAAGAATAACAAATTGCCAAAATGGCATAATGTTTGCTTCAAGCCAAAGGAATGTTTTCTAAATTTTGGATAAAAGTTGTCTACTACTCAAATTACTTTCTGAACCTAATTCCGACTAAAGTTGTATGGGGTATGACTCCTCTAAAGAAAATGAGTGGGAGAAAACCCTCAATTGGACATCTTAGAACATTTGGATGCATATTGTGGGATCATATTCTAGATTCCAAGAGAAACATGTTGGATGCAAAGAGTCATGCTTGTATTATGATGGCCTACTCTAAAGAGTCGAAAGCTTATAAGTTGTCTAATCCAATCAATTGTTATGTTGAAAAGATAAACTCCATTTGATTGATTCTTTCACTTATTGCTCAGTTTGAATGGGAGGTACATCAAATGAATGTCAAGAGTGATTTCTTGCATGATGATCTCATTGAAGAGATTTATATGGAGCGATCCCCCAACTCCAAGAAGGATTGCAGTCTTGTATGTTGACTAAAGAAATACTTGGTATAGTTTGAAATAAGCTCGCAAAGCATGGTATGTGAAGATAAATTGGTTTTTCTTCAATCTGGGTTTCAAATGTTGTGAATAAAATCATCTATGTTTTACATGTAAATGGAGAAAAAATATTTTTTTCACTATATGCTAATGATTTAGTCATTACTAGAAGTAATTTTTCTTTAATTTTGGGTTTGAAGAAACAATGAGCAAATACTTTTGAAAGCACTAACCTTGGTATGTTGCATTTCTTTTTGGGCATCCAAGTCTTACAAATGGATGATGGTATCTTTCTTTATGAACCTAAATATGTATTGAATCTATTATGGAGATTCAAAATGGAAGATTGTAAACTATGCGCTACACCTTACGAGTTGAGAGTAAATCTAAATAAAAAGTGTGATTCTATGAAAGTCGATGCTACTCTCTATAGAAAAGTTGTTGGTAGCCACATTTAACTAACTTACAATCCACCCAATCTTTACTTTGCCACTACTATGATCTCTAGGTTCATAAAAGATCCATGGAAGAGCCACTTGAAGGCCACAAAGAGGATTATTTTCTATATTAAGGGTACTTATCAACTTGGTATAAAATATTACAGTAATAATATGAACTAGTTGTTCAGCTACACCAACTTGGTTTGGGCTAGAGATGGAGATGAAAGGAAGTCAACACCTAGCTATGTGTTTCATACTTTCTCTAGACCCATAGTCTAGTTTTGTAAAATGCATAAGATAGTTTCTCTTTCGACCACAAAAGTAGAATATTGAGGTGCAATTAATGTTGTCATACAGGTAGTGTGGATTCACCATCTCACAAGTGAGCTAGAATTTCTCATCGAGGAATCAAATATAGAGTATTGAGGCAATAAAAGTGAAATATAAGTAGTTGAGTCTCGTTGCTCATAGTAAGATGCAGCATGTGGAGTTTTGTGCTCATTATGCGAGGTAGTTGGTACAATATATTATTGTGTCTCTTGTTTATTGTAGGATAGATGATCAAATAGTTGATATCTTATGAAGTTGTTAACAAAAACTATGTTTGTGAAAATTCATGCTAATATTGAGATTCATGGAGTTGTAATTACAGGGGGTGTATAGAGGTAATTTCACCTCCTAAATCTCTATATCATTGTGCTAATGGAGAATGTTGGAAAAACAAGTTCATCACATCTTAGGATGTTTTAGATACAATTAGATGAAAGTTGACTAGTTGATTAGGTTAACCAGGATAGTTGATTGGGGCATAAGTCGAGGCAAAAAAGGAGTTCGGTGCATACCCTATCTAATCAATGTTGACCATGTATACATCACTTCAAGGGAGTAAGATATACTTTGTGGATATATATAGATGGTCTTATGGATTGATTTATTATGGAAGCTTCTTGAAATGTTTTATGTTTCTATGCAAGTTGAGCTATGCTTACTTGTGCTTTAGTGTTGTAATGGTGTCTTTAGACACCACCTCTTATTGGAATGTATAGCTCATTAGATATACTAATTCTTTGGTTCTCCACCATACCTAAGACTTAGTGTGAATCCTAACAACCTAAATGGTCCATAAATGCAACCAAATTAAAATAAAGTAGTTATGATCATAGGCATGAAGCTCAAATGTATATGTAGAAAATGAAAGATAAGATTTGATACAAAAAGTTCACACCATCTCACAAAGTATTAAAATGATTGAGATATCCCTTGTAAATAGTAATTAACACGTAGATTCAAAATCACTTTGTGCATATTTGTGATTTTATAATAAGTGACGATATGTGATTTCAATAAATTTAGATGTCAATGGCGTCCTCATTTGATAGTGAAGTCCATTGGATATGTGTGTGTGTGTGCAAAGACTTGGTTCATCAATGAGGTTGATGGAGTATTAACCCATTCATTAGTGTTCTATTATTGTTTTTCATGACATACTTGAATGGCATGTCAAAAAAGGATGAGCTTAAAAAGTGCAATTCCTAAGTGAATATGATCGAGAAGAGATCCCTTAGACCCAACACCTAAGTCAAAGAAAGATTATGTTATGTGATGCAACACCCAACCTCAAGGCATGCATTTCAAGTTCCATATTTTCCAGTGATTTCCAATGTTAAAATCTAGCATCCTACCTTGCACGTCAAGAAAAATAAACACAATGGGTAGAAAATTGTAATGCATTTTGTTTCGAGTGTTTGATTTGTGCATCAAATCACTTTTATCTTTCATTGAGCCTCTTTCATATTTAAACACAACATAAAATTTGTGTGAGAATTCTACGACTCATCATGTTGTTTTGTCATACAACCACTATTTGTCCCTAGCTACACTTGACCTTTCATGCATAACCATTGTATGATCTTCATCACACCACTAATCTAGATATAGAATGCAACCCATAAATTAACAACATACCACTTCAACAAGAACTCATCGATCCACATCAATGGAATATTATAGCTCAAAGAATCAATGCGTTTTACCAATTAGGTGATCAAAGTTGACCACACAAATGCAAATTTTGCTTCAATAATCAAATTGGACCAAGTCAATACATGCCCTAGCCAACCAAATTCTAGGGAACGAGGGAGAAATCAACCTTTATCATTATGCCCAAGGTCAACCATTAAGGATTGTCTCCATAAATTCATTTGATCCTCCAATTGTATGTGTATGTGAGTATCATTTCATTTGTAAAGGGTTCCATGTTCAATTACAATAATTCTTGTATTTCCTTGTAAGATCAAACTTGTGAATTTGTTCTTCTACATGATGACGGTCACAACATTATTTCACAATGCTTCAAATCTTGCCAAGTTTGTAGCCCATACTTTATACCAACAAAAATATGTATAGTTGAGCAATCTCTAGTGTTTTGGTTTGCACTATGTAGTTTGATTGTCCAATGCTCATTAGTTCATTGTTGGATAGTAATTGATTTGCTTACACTTAATATCTTAAGTTCATCACTATGCTACCTATTTGGCTATCACACTTTATTAGTAGTTGGTCCTCACATACATTCATCAATCACTTTCATGCTTTCATTGTTAAATCACTTAGCTTTTTCTTGTTTGATTACTGTTCACAAAAATTGTGCATGTCATGATATTTCTATCATGGTCTACTTGGTTCTTTAGTTAAGTGAAACCAAACTATTTAGTTTGACCAATCTACCCATAGTTGAAGAATAATACATAACTGAGGTCTTGATACTAACCTCAATGATGACCAATGTTTCCAACTACACATCACAATGACATATTATTGAATATTTTGTCTTCCTTAGTTATGAAATTGGTATTTATTTATTTTTCTTAATAATACCGATCCTTTTATATTGCCATTAAAGAGTATAACAAAAATCCTGCTGTTGGCCTACCACTAGGGAAACCAAACCAACAATAGTGAAACATATTGTCTGAAGGTTGATGAAAGATCTGTCTCTTGAAACTAAAAGACTGAATGTAGCTATTTCTAGGACTATGAGCATAGAAAAAACTATTCTCTAAGAAGGGGTGCTAAAACCCAGACCTTCCATATAAACCAATGTGCTAATAAACCTTATAAACATGCAAATAACTAAGAAGAAGAGGGACCCTTCGCCTTAGGCACCTGGGGTTGAGATGCTTCCACAGTCGAGAGGCCCATTCTAGCTATTCTCTGTGCCAACAAGTTCATTTTGTGATCTAGAAGTCAAAGATGCATATGCGTTTCATCAAGCTGGAGCATAATTTCCTATTTGTATTCATTTCGGTTGGCTAGAGTTCTCCCTAGGAACAATTTCATCTGCCAGTAAATTTCGACGGTTTTCAGACACTGGGACTCTCTAGAGCGAATGCCACAAGTGTTCGAGACCCATGAGCTAACATCTCCGAGGACCTCTTTATCTGTAACGAAATGCATCAGGACGTGAACATCCACTTCAACAAGGTTAATCTCGGCTCAAATACGAGGAGGGGTGTGGGCTTGGTAAGACTCGACCAAATTCTCAACAACTGCGATAAGTCGAGATTTAGAGAGCCCTCTATGGTGACTGGAGGAGCTTCCTTGAGAGAGATGGGAGCAATCACCTCGTGCCATGGAAGAAGAGGACATGGGGTGGGCAAGAGGATAGATAGAAGCAGGGAGGATGAGAGCTTGAGTATTAATATGGGTGACAGAGTAGATAATAGGAAGTGGGGGAAAAGGAAGGTTTTAGGGTCAGGCCCGAGGGGGAGAAGGAATGAATAAGCCAACCATTGTGAGGGGAATCATGCTAAGGAGATCGCTATAATGGCCATGGTAAGGACCAATTAGAGGAGTAATGGCGGAGGTCATGATGAAAGTAGAGAGGGTTATATAGAAGACATTATAGATGAGAGCACGTCGGTTGTGGTAGATCTCCCAGTGAGGATGGATAATGTTTCATTAGAGAGGGGATGAGTGTTGGTATTAGGAGGAGACGTGTGTCGACTAGGCCTGGGTGGCAGCCCCGAGACCGATTGCTTCCCTACCACCCTATACTGGGGATGAAATTGGTATTTACTAAAATAATAGCCTACTAGAATTAGCACTATTGAAGTATCTATTTCATCCATGCTTGAACTTTGTATTACTCTTTCCTTCTATTACACTCATGCTTTTTCTTATGTGCTTCCACTTGTAATTGTGCCTCTTTTCTATCACATACTTTTATCTATTGTAGTCTTAGACTTAGCCTTTGTATAGAAGCTCTTGCATCAACTTCCCCTTGAAAATAAAATAATGTGCATACTTGTTCTAACCCTTTATGATATTCCTCTTATATAATATTATTCATCTAATAAATTCTTTAGTGATTGACCTCATAAATCTAAGTGTTATCCTTGTTTGACCTATTCATTCATTTCACTAATCATGGCTTGTACTATTCACTCTATGTCTTGGTCACCTTTTCATATACAACCCTCTCTATTTCATTAGGTTTTTCCATTGGCATCTTCTTTTACTAATCCATCTATGAGATTTATTCCTCAACTACTTGATCATCTTCTATGATAGGATCCCCTTCTCTATAATCATGCAAAAAATGTTGAAGATGTTTGATACACCAAACTTCTCTGCCAACTCCACTTCATATCCATTGTCACCAATTTTTCTCTTTATAATTTAGGATCAAACCCTCTTCACATTAAGCTTGTTGTATGCACCGTTGGGACAACACTTTTCCTCAAATCCACCATGGCCAAACCTCCAACATCAAATGATTTATACATTTGTCATGCATCAATGCACTCCTTATACACTACATGTTCTTTGAGAGTATATCTTGGACCTATGCATAAAAGTACTCCATATACTCTATAAATTCCTCCACGGTGTCCCTTCTCTTCATGTTTATGGTTGGATCAACAAAATCTACAACTCCTCTCAAGTTCCTTCCCCACACAATTTTGAATGTTTAAAGTCAAGTCGACCTATTCTTAGAATTATTATATGTGAACTTAGTCTATGCCAAAACCCAATCCCATTGTTTTGACTTCTCTCTCATGAAACACCTCCATAGATTCAAAGGTTTTGTTTCACTGCCTCCACATCTTTATTTATCTAATGGTGATATGTTGAACTATATTGCAACTTTGTTCCATCTTCTTCGATAACATCCTCCAAAAAATGACTAAGAAAATCTCATTCCCTTATACAATGTTATCATATTCAACAATCCATTCAATTACACCACCTTGAATACAATCTCTACACAATATGTCATATCGCTAGTCTTCTTATAAGGAAGGAAACATGCCTCTTTGAAAACATATCAGCCACAATAAACACTACATCAAATATGCACTATGTTCTAAACAATCAATGAATAAAATCCATCGATATATCTTTCCAAGGCATATTTGGAATTGGTAAGTGTGTGTATAATATTATGTTTTAACTCACTCCCTTAGCCATCAGACAATTTTTGCACCGCACCACAAATATGATTGCCTCCTTCATGCTCGACTAGTAATACGTCTTATCCAATAAAGATCGGTTTTTATCATGCCCAAAATGTCCTCCTAACCTACAAATGTGCAATTCTAAAGTCAAATTATTTCTCACAAATCCTTCTAAAATACATAATACAAATGTGCAATTCTAAAGTCAAATTATCTCTCACAAATCCTTCTAAAATACATAATTGTCACATTTTGGATAGGACAGTCTGGAGTTTTTTGAAAGCCCTTATAAAGTGCATTCAATTTCTCAGCGTCGGAAAGAGGTGCTAGGTTAAAAGGGAGTATTGGATGGTTCTAGGCATTATGCTATTAATTATAACCCAACTTTTATTACTCAGACCTTATTCCATTTGGATGGTTCTAGGAAATCTCTAACCTTATGCAATCTGATCCTACTCTTCCTACTATGAACAATCTCAAGATAAATGGACTAAAGAAAAAAAGCATTAGATCCAAGCTCAATAAAGTTAAAATGATTGGGTGGTATTGGAATAGAACATGTTGAGGGTTTGATGAAACTAGTGATAATGGGTTGTTTTATGGGTGAGATGGTAAGAGGGGAAATGTTGAAACAATGGATGGAAGCATACTAGTAAAAGTTGATTGAGTATACTTCCTCAATTTACTTTCTAGTAAAATGATGTATTTTCTTTGAGATGATGATAGAAGGGTATTTTGAGGTAATCTTAAATCAAAACTAGTTGTGGGGTCCTTCAACTTTAGTATTAAAACATTAGAATCTTGGGTTTGATCCTTGAAGTGAACCTATGTTAGTTCAACATATATGGGTCTTGATGACATGTTTACCACTAGAACTATGGAGTAAGGGGATTAATGTTTTCATTGCAAATCACTTAGGAAGGTTTATATCCATGGATGAGGATTTATGGGGAAATCAAGACAAGTAAATGGAAATCATCTTGGTGCAATTAGATCGAAGGGAAGGTTTGTTAGTAGAAATCGACATTGAATGGGGAGATTGGTCATTTGTGCATAAATTAGATTATTAGGGATTTCCCTTTTGTTTCTTAGCTTGTCATGAATTTAGACATCTGTGGAGGGGCTACAAATCTCTCAAAATAATTGGAAAATTGCAATACAATAAAAAAATTTAGGTTAAAAAAGGATCAGAGTCTAACCATCAGTTTTAAATAATGATGAGTGAAAGGCCAGTGAAAAGCCTTTGACTAAAATTCTAGCTTGTTTAGAGGAAAGCCCGAAGTATACTTATCAACCAAGACTTCCATCATCACTAGATAGGTCATCAACTCCACATAATGAATTTTTGTTACAAAATCAAGGTATGATGACTCATGATGTAGATCCTAAGCTTCTTTCAGTTATTTATGAAATTTCTACTCCTCTAGTCCTTCCTAGCTACGAAGTAGAAGTTGAGAGGGATATCAAAATTTTTGTAGGATCCCCAGAGTAGGTGGGAGTCCTAAGGCTCATCCCGAGTAGTATTTAAATTCTTAGGAGTTAGGGGGGGTGGTGTCAGTCTCAAAGGAGGCCACTTTGAAAGCCTACAAGGCAAAGTCCCATAAGCCTTTCCTTTCTTCCAATTATCGACTATGAATTAGAAAATCTAAATATGTAGAGGAGGATGGAGCAATGTAGGGAGGTTTATCTATGTTCCCAGAGAAGCCTAATCCAATGGTAAGGAAGTCACACATGACCATAGAAAAATCCAAGGCCTCCAAAGAAGTCCAATAAGGCAAGTAATTGACCACAAGTGGGGTTCTTAGAGTAGGGAAACCCATAAAGAAAGTGCCATCATGATCATTGATGTTTTTTTCAAACCACATAAATCATAACTTATCAAACCATATTTGTAAAAACATTATATCATTTATCATAGGCGATGACAGATTGATTTCTTGTTACTACCTTTAAAATTTGGCAACAATGCCATTCTATTTGTGTCACATGTGCATCATTGACAATAATTAACTACAAAAATATTATGAAAGAATATTTAGAGGAAACAAAACAAACTTTCATATCAATTAGAGGGATCTTTCAACACCAAAAAAATGGCAATGGAAAATATCTTTAAAAGTTCATGGAAAAAATTCTACACACTAATATGCAACATGATATACCGACTCCATGTTGAAAGATGTGAAAATAATAATAAAAGTAAATTATTGAAAACATTTGCTTGTCCTATATAAATTTACATGACTTCAATTGAAAATTTGTGGTTTTCCCAAGAGTAGTTACTACTAACTAATCATCCACATGTAGCGAATATACCCAAAAAATTGGGATGCATACTCATTAATTTGGCGAAAATATTATGAAAACCTATTATATGTTCATGGAAAATGTTTATATTTAGGTGAAAAATATAAGTGTATGCATAGCTATAATCATAAATTAGGCTACACGTTTTTCACTTTTAATGAAAAAATGAAAATTTTTAGCCTAAATTTCTTCCAAAAAATTGAAATTTAGCCAAATTTTGCTTTAAAAAAAACATTGGTCTTGAGCATTCTCTCCTTTAATGTGAGAGGGGTCAGGGGTTCCCTAAAGAAGAAATCCTTTAAGAGATTGTTTAATATTTCTAGGCCTAATGTAGTCATGATTCAAGTAACCATATGTTTAGGATCAAAAGCCATTGAGATCATGTTAGCATTTTTGAAGGGATGGAACTTATGCTCTATTGATGTTGAAGATCTATCTAGGGGTCTAGTGATTGGGTGGGACTCTATCATTGAAGCCTTGTCTCCTTATTTCTTAACTGTAGGTATTATTTTAGAAGGCCAAGTGAAGGCTCTTGGGAAATCTTTTAGGATGATTAATCTCTATGGGTTGTATGGGATAGAAAACTCTTCTCGCATTTTCTTAAGGATTAGAGTTCTCTCATAGGAGAAAGTGTAATAATAGGAGGATATCTTAATTTGACCTTAAACTCAAGGGAATTTCAGGGTGAGGTGGCTAGGCTAGACCCATTGGTTGACTATTTCACTCATCTTTTTGAAGAATTCAAGCTAGTAGGTGTCAAGCCTATGCAAGTAATGCCCACTAGGAGGAATTCCTAGTGAGGTAGAGCATGATTTTCCAAAATATTGAACATATTTTTAGTGGTTGAAAACATAGTGGAGGAGGCAACAAGGTTTAAGTCTTGGGTTGGATATGGAGGCTCTTCTGATCACCTACCAATTATGTTCCAAATTAAAGATGAGAATCATAAGCCAGTTGCCCCCTTTAAATTCAGTCATGCATGACTCAATGGGGAAGATTTCAAATTGTTAATTCTTAGGAATTGGAACAAATTTGATGGCTCTTATGAGGACTCAACTATACAACAATTCGTAAATAATATTAAAAGGGTAAAGAATATAGCTACATGATGGGCTAGGGAGAAGGCAAAGGAAAATCAAAAGGTTTTAAAGGAGGTGGAAGCAGATATCACTAATCTATTTAAACATAACTCTAGTGAACTCTTCTCTAATGAAGAAATTATTTCTCTAAAGGCCCTAGAAAAAAAGAAGAAGGAATTACTAGACAAGGAAGAGATTGAATGGAGACTCAAAAGCAGAGCTACTTGGCTAGTTGAGGGAGATAACAATCCAAAATTTTCCATAATTATGCTAACTTCAAGAAAACATAAATACTATATGGGAAATTTGATTAAATGATGGTTCTAGGGTAACTTTTTTCAAGGACATTGCAAGAGTAGTTGAAACTTTCAAACTATGTTTAGAGAATCTAACAATGCAAATGTGTCTTAGTTAATGAAAGCGATTAGGCTCTTTCCTAGATTCATTCATGATAGGATGAATGAGGAGTTGGAATACATAATGACCAAAGAAGAATTGAAGGTTGTTCTACAATCCTTTAAGAAGGAAAAAATTATAGTCCTTGATGGTTGGACAATACAATTATGCCTAGGATTTTATGAGTTGTTAAAGGAGGATATTCTAAGAGTAGTAGAAGAATCGATATCTTTTAGGAAATTTTTAGGTGCTATAAACTCAACATTCATAGCTATAATTCCAAAAAGGAATGGTTCTTCATCTTTTCAATACTTTAGGCCCACTTCTCTCTACAATTTAATTTGAAAAATCATCTTGAAGATTATAGCCAATAGATGGAAGGGAATCTTGTCAAGGATTATTCAAGAGGAACAATTTATATTTCTTTTTAATAAACAAATTCATGATGCAATAAGGACATTTCAAGATAGTTTACATTCTTTAAAGATTGATAAAAGGCCAACTATAGTCATGAAAATTGACCTAGCAAAAACTTATGACAAAGTAAACTAGTTGTATATTAGGTTGGTTCTTTTACAAACATGCATGAAATTGGAAATAAATAAATGGATCATGGGTTGTTTGTCCTTAGCCTCTTTTGATGTTCTTATTAATGGATATCCTTAAGATTTTTTTTCAGTGCTTCGAGGGTATTAGACAAGGGTGTCCATTGTATTCTTTTTTGTTCTCATTGGTAGTAGAAGGTTTATGTAGACTGGTAGCTGAGGCTAAAAGTGAAAGGTGCATTGGAGGAATCAAGGTTGCAGACTCAATGGTGATGTCTCACTTACTATTTGTGGATGCAATTATGTTTTTTGGTTAGGGCATATGAAGGGAAATGAATTAATACAAAATTAGATTGGACATTTATTATAAAGAAATAGGGATGGAAGTTACTATGAATAAAACCTACATGTTATTTAGTGGTTTGGATGATTGACTAAAAGGACAGATTCTACATATTTTCCCCATGAACTTAGGATCAATTGTCTAAGGAGTTAAATATTCAGGTTTCCAATCAAATCCTAGTGACAATAAATTTGTAGATTGGTTATGGTTATTTAAAAAGATCGAGCCAAATATTTCTTGTTGGTGTTGTAGATGGTTATCTAGGGGAGGCAAACTAGTTTTGGTAAAGTCAATGTTGGAGAGTATTCTTATCTATTGTTATCTATATCCCATATACCAAAAGGTATTTTGGACAAGATTAGGAAAAAATTCTTTAGCTTCCTTTGGACAAGTAGGAAGGAAACTTAAGGTATTGCTCTAGTCAAATGATCAAAGCTAGCAAAGCCAAAGGAGGTTGGAGGTTGGGGGTTGAAAAACATATATGTATTTATCTTGGCTTTGGATACTAAAAGTATTTAAAGAATGCATTTTAATTATGGGTAAAGTAATGAAGTCAAAATATATAAAGGAAAGGACTTTAGAAGGCTAAATTAAAATGGAAACAAAGTCATTGAAGGGATCTTCTATTGTGTGGAAAGGACTAGTCAAGGCCTATCCTATAATAGGAAAATGGGTGGCTTGGAAAATTGGTAGGGGAGATAGACTTAGAATAGGAGAAGCTCATTGGATAGGGTGTAATGGAAATTATATACTATTTAACCCTTTGATTATGGAGCTCCATGCCAAGGGAATTTCAAAGCTAATTGATGCCTTTAGTCAAGTGGTGATTGGAGGTTGGTTTCAAGGGTGGAAAAAAACAATGAACTTGAATCTTCAAGGAAAATTGGCTAACGAATGGAATTGGTACACAAATATGTTAAACCACAATACAATAGTTTTACATGATTGTGATGATGAGATGAAATGGTCTAAAAATAAAGCTACATGAGTTCTCACAACAAAACTAGGGTACGAGGCAAACATAGAAGAAGAGACCAATAGAGACAAGATAATGGTAGTAGAAGGTGGTTTGAAAGATAAAGAGTCCATTGAAAACTAGAATATTCTTATGGTTAGCCTTGGCTAACAAGATACTCGCTTGGGATAATGGACAAAAAAGAAACTAGAATGGGCCAAGTTGGTGTGTTCTTTGGAAGGAAGATAATGAATTAGTCAAGCACATTTTTGTCTTGTGTCCTTTCTCAAAATCAATCTGGAAGGAAGTTATGCAGATCATGAATGGAACGAATTCTTTGGACAAAAATATTTTTTTGGAATGTTTTGACAACTGGATTTTATGTAAATATGTTTTTGATCACAAAACATTGTCATGTTATGTTGTGGGGATTGTGGTGATCAATAATAAATATTATTTTTCATGGAAACAATATTTCAATAGGTTTGGTCTCTCACCAATTTAGACTCTCTCATGTAGAAAGTTGAAAACAAACAAAGAAAAAAGTTCCCAGAGTCTTAAAAGTACATGTCATTGATTTTTCAATAGCTTGGGGATTTTTTAATGGAGCCTATCAAGGATCTCCATATATGTATGGAGTTTGGGGGGGATTCCCTCTTTGAATAAAGTCCATTATTTTTCCTTAAAATATGGGGCTATATAGGAAACCAATAGTGGAGATGAGTTTTATGCCTAGTGAATTTTGATGAGAACTATAATCGATAAAATAATTAAAAGTTCCAGGTGTTGGGTGATTCCAAACTACTGATGAATTGGGTTAATGGAAAATGTTAGATCCAAAATTTAGCTCTAGCGTCTATTATGAACAATGTTTGGGAGGTAAAAAGTCAGTTTGAGTTCATCTATTTCACACATATTTTTAGGGAATTCAATTCAAAAACATATTTTCTTTCTAAATAAACTCTTTCTTTGCAGGAAGGAACTTTGATTGAGCAAGAATATGAGGGTGATAACCTCCTATAAAAAGCAATCAAGGCTGTTTTTTAATTGTTTATTTTTTTTAGAATACAACAATTCAAGTCATGATAGATTTAATGTTTTGTACATCATAAGACTTTCTAGACTCCATTTTTTTTTTTAAATTTTGTGGCCCTTGGTGGTCCTATTTTTGATAGGAGGAATGTAATAAGTAGTAGTAGGACAATTGGAAGAGATTCTTGAATATTATTTAAGATTTGAAAGGTAGTCAAATGTATATTTTGATTTCATTTTTTTCCCTCGATGAAATGCACCTCTCGAGAAACCCACCAGGCACTTCCCCTCATTCTGAGGATGGTACCCATGGTAAACTAATTAGTTACAATTTAGGAAATCTAACTCAATGAGGACATCAAGTGAGGCCCACAATATTCATAGAGGTAGCCAACCTAGAAACTTGACCTCACAACCTCCTACTTGTAATTCACAACACTCAACCACTTGAGCTAACCCACTAGGCTTATATTTTGATTTTTATATAGAAATATCAAATATAAAGTTTTTTTTTCTTGAAAAAAAATCTATCCAAAATCCTCATCTTGCTCATACATATCCTTATGATTCTTTGTTATCTCCACATCAATGCTCTTTTTCTTAATGCACATGCAACTTTGTTCTCCTTCCCAAACTTGTGTTTCAATGCAAATGTGTAACTCTACAAAAAATCCACCTACCTCACATGTTGTTGGTTCAATTTTAATTGATTTTTGATGAACTTCAATGTTTGATGATTTATATTGTGCAAAACAATAGCTTAGTCCCTACCTTTTTGACAAAAAAAAATGCCCCTTTGACAAAAAAAATGCCTTTTTGACAAACAAATTAGAGAATTTTGTGCATTTTCTACAAAGAGATTAACAAATTTAATTCCTTTAGGAGGTATCTATTTGTGCCAAAGTATGCAAACCAATATACTAGGCACTATTAATAAGGATGGACTGAACTTTATATATATCACTTGTCCATGTGTAACCTTCATCTTTTTTTTTGTTAAATGCATATCTCGAGGAAACCCATTGGGCACTTTCCATCATTTGGGTTTTTACACATCTATTTAACCTATCCAAAAACCTTGGCATGCTCATATATATCCCTGATTTGTTTGAAACCTATCATATGATTCTTCATTATCATTCACATCAACGCTCCTTTTTTAATGCACTTGCGACTTTGTTCTCCTTCTCAAATTTTTTCTTTGATGCAAATGTGCAATTGTATGAAAATTCCACCTATCTTACATGTTTTTAGTTCAATCTCAATTGATTGTTGACGAAATTAAATGATTGCTGATTTATATTATACAAAGCAATGGTTGCATGCAACTTAGTCCTTGCCTTTTTGACAAACAAATTAGTAAATTTAGTGCCTTTTTTACAAAGAGATTACCAAATTTAATGCCTCCAAAAGGCATTTATTTGTGCTAAAGTAAACAAACCAATGTAAATGACCCTATTTAACAAGGATAGACCCAAAATTATATGTGTGTGTGTGTGTGTATCACCTGTGTCGTATCTTTTTTGTGTGTGAAATACATATCCCAAGGATTTAAGACATTGAGCACTTCCAATCATTTCAAGGATGATACCTTGTGTATACTGGCTTCTTTAGTGCTCAAGGATGATACACCAATATGCTAATTAGGAGCTCAACATGTCACTTGCGGAAATTGATCCTCGTTGGGGAGGATAACACTCTTCCTCTCAACTGCCCAACTTAGACCCAATTGAATCAAACGTTTGGAATATATTTCATCCCACTCTCAAAATGGATTGGATTGTTGGTACATTGGCAACACCACATATATAAATAGCCTTCTCATGAAGAGTATACATGTCACAAGAGGGAATCAAATCTAGGTGGGAAGGATAATAGTTTATCCTCCCAACCACCCAAGATAGACCCAATTGACATGTGTACCCTTAATATATATGATACCAATACATAATTAGTATACAATATTATATAGAATAGATTATTTAAGTGCTTCACACTTGTTTTTGTTCAATGTTACCTTGTTAAAAAACAAAACTACCCTATGTTTGGTACAAAATAAATATAACTACGAAATTGAATGATTTGATTTTGGTGGGTCAATCTTCTATATTCTTGCTTGAATAAAATCAACAATCCATAATAGTTCACTGGTAGATCAACCAAAAATTGTACAGTAGGAAGTATTTGGATACCACCCCCTTTAAATATTTACAGAATTTCGATACACGAGAACTTGATGCTACATAGGGATGAGTCCAACAAAGTCAATGGCTCATAACTCAACCCCTCCCCACAAACTGCAAATTTTAGATTAGCTAAAGAAATTTAGAGTCACTTTTATTGGAAAACTAAAATCTAAGAGTTAGTAACTAATGAAAATCAATACCAAAAGATTAATTGGGGATTATATGAGGTTCTCAATAATTAACAAACAACAAAGCTCAATCACTTTGTTAAAAGTACCCTCGAGTTGACCATCAAGGATGGAACAAATGAAATCTATACCATCTAATTATTTAATCCAAAAGGAAGACATCATCGAATCTCTATCTCACTAAAATAATACCCAAGTCAAAAGCATCAATTACATATAATTACTTATAAATATCCATGCCAATCGTTAATTGGGTGTAGCTTGAGTGGCTGAGAGGAAATTTTTTGTCCTCCACCCAGGTTCAAAATCCCACTTTGTGACATGCTTGTTCTCTTCATGAGACAATTATTGATTGTTGACCTAGACTTGAGCCCTAAAAAAATCTAGTTTACCCTAGGTACCAACCTTGAAATGTGTTAAGCCCTAGAAAAATCCCCATGCCAATTATAAAACCCCTTCTTAATCCCTAGATATTGAATTATTACATTTCTAGTGTTATATTTGTATGTAGGTTAGAACCCTTCATTGTACCCTTTCATTATATTGTACCCTTTATCTCTTATATATATATATATATATATATATATATATATATATATATATATATATATATATATATATATATACACATACACCAAGAAGACCTAGTCTTAGAATCATCTCATATTATCTTCTGAATTGGATATATTGTAAAAAGATGTTTCCCCCTTGAAGTGGGATCATAACATTTGGAATCAGAGCATCGATCCTAGGGTTTTGTTGCTTCAAGAGAGACATGTTTGAATTTTAGTATAATTTTTTTCTCGGATGCTTCAGATATAAAAATTTGGAGGTTACTTAGGAGACATATCAAAGTACCTCTGGTAAAAATTTCAGGTTTTGGGACATTATGCTTTTAGAGATATAGCCTATGGATTATAGGGTTTTTGACTCATCCTGAATTCCGTTTTAAAAGAGTCATCTTGGGATTTTTTTCTATAACTCTTTTTCTGGGAGGTTTTAGGAAGTGAAATTTTTTGGAGAGTGAGGAGACATGTCATAGTATAGGTGGTAAAATTTTTAGGTTCTGTTTTTCTATTACTTACAGAGATATAATCCATGCAAGATAAGGTTTGTGACTAATCCCGAAATCAATTATCTTGGAATTTTCGTTGTAATCCTTTTTCAGTGAAGTTGACATAATGAAGTATATGTGGAAATGTTTTTAGATTTTGAATCATTATATTTTATGATCATTGATGGTGGAAGTTAGCGGTTTTACACAAGTTATTTTCTAGAGATTTTAAGGTCTTTTTCTGTGGTTAGTAAGCTCATTTTTTATATTTTTTTAGAGACCTTTTCCGATGTCTTTAAATAACACAGGGTATGTCGTTAAGAAAGTAAAACTATGGTTGGGGAAGAATACATGCAAGAAATACACATGTTTCCACGTGGTTACTAGAAACACATTGTTTCACTTGTTGGAAACCCGTGTAACCCCTGTTGGTACCCCTTTGAGTAGAACCACATTAGACAATACCTGTAGAAAAAATATCACTTCCACGTACCTTTGGGTATATAGGAATACCTCTAGGTGTACTTAAAACCAACCTTATATAAGCTATTCGGCTGCCTTGTGGTTATAATACACTGAGAACAACACTAGGGGAGCCCACTCTCGAGTAGATGGGTAGTCGGGTAGTACGGCTAAGGGCATGGTTGAGCCTACTTAGTTAGTGGCCTGAGATATTGGGCCGAGTACTATTGTTGGACCTCACATATATGTCAGAGAGCGATAACACCTAACACTCCCCTGTCCTTAGGACCCAATAACCTTTTTTCATGGCTCCAAAGAAAGATCCAAGACTTACTTCACCAAATAAACCTCCAGAAAGCTCCTCCATGACTTATGGAGAAAATGATGAGATACAAACCATCTATCCAAATTGGATAGTCAAATCAATGAGTTGAACGATAGGTTAGTGAAAAAGGTTGATTTGATAAATACTCAAATAGAAATAGAAAGAAAAATGGAAGAACCAATGGAAAGGAAAATAGATGAAAATAAGAAAGAGATTAAAAGAAATATGGATGAAAATAAGGAAGAGATGAAAATAAATCTGAAAAAAATGGAACAGAAGATTATGGAAGACTTAAGTGGGAGGTTCCCTAAAATTGATAAGGTTTTTGATGGGACTCGTGAAAACAAAGGTAGTGTTAAAGTTGAAAAACTTTTCAATAATAAAATTTTTCTATGGGGATTTAATTCCAATAATGGAGTTGCTTATGGATGGTGTCTAAAATGAGTGAAGCTCACCAATTTTAAATTAAGGAAGTTTGATGGAACAAAGGTCTTTACTTGGGTGAACCAAATAGAGAAATATTTTGAACTGCATAATATTACGGATGATAAGCAAAGGATTCACATAGAAACTTTGAACTTTGAGATAACACCATATCAATGGAATCAATATGTAGTTAAAAGGAAACCCCCTTCTTATCATTATACTTGGGGTTTATTTACAAGCGAATTGGAAGCACAAAATGGGAAAGTTTGGAAACATGACGACTTTAGTCAATTGACAAGAATCAAGCACTTAGGTGATATTGAAGATTATAATTTATAATTTTAGGTATTGGCCACAAGGGTGGATGACATAAGTGATGAACATTTGTTGGAAGCTTAGATGGGTGGATTAAAAGAAGACATTAAACATGAGATTTTCCTCAAACATCTTGGAAATATTATGGAAGCTATGCAATTTGCTCATCATAATCAAGCCAAGAATAAGGCTAGACACAAGTTTATCATTGGAGAATATGCAGAAGCAAAGATCATTTTGGGGTTCATAAGACAACCCGTACCTCGATCGATAAGGTTGACACCTCAACAAATGGATGAAATAAGAGTAAAAGGAATATGTTTCAATTGTGATAGTGAGTACTATAAGGTGCATAAATGCGGCGAGAAGAAATTATTCTAGATAGATTGTGAAGAGGAAGAAGATGAAGAATTGGAACCATCACAAGATCTAGATTTAGAAGATATTACTCCAACATATATTGTCATGCATTGGGCGACATCAATACTCCATAAAACCTCAAGATACAAGGATACATCAAAAAGAAAAAGGTAACAATGTTGATTGATTCTAGTAGTACCCATAATTTCGTCAATTGCAAATTAACAAAAGATATCAATTTCTCTGTATTTCTAGCACCATAGTTTCAAGTAATGATTGAATATGGAGGTACCATAAATTGTTTTGGAAAGTGCCATAATATTAAGCTCAATATGGGGGAAGTTGTTTTTGGATAGCCCAATGATTTCCATCCAAATGGGTGGTGTTGATGTTTTATTATGGACCCAATGGTTACAATAATTGGGAACAACGACCCTTAATTTTAAAGATCTTTTCATGATATTTTGCTTAGAAGGCAATGAAATTGAGCTTAGAGGTATCCAAGGGAAAACCTCTAAGGTGATAAGCTCTAATAGCATGACAAAATTATTCAAAAATGGACACCATGGTGTAATTACACAATTGTGCTCACTAGATCTTCAAACATCTATATCCTCTACTCCAATGGATCTCCAAATAGTTATCAACAACCATTCCGATATGCCTAAGGGTATTCCACCTGCTCGATATCATGACCATGCCCTTCATTTGCAACCAAGAAGTGTACCACCTAACATTAGGCCTCACAAATATCCATATGCGCAGAAGAGTCAGATTAAACATATGATCCAAGAAATGTTAGAGGCGAGCATCATGCAAGCTATCCAAAGTTCTTTCTCTTCATTAGTAGTGATGGTTATGAAGAAGGATGATTCATGGCATATGTGTCCAGATTATAGACAACTCAACAAAATTATCATCAAAGATAAGTTCCATATTCTTGTCGTTGATGAACTATTAGATGAATAACATGGAGCAATTTTATTTACAAAGTTAGATATTCATTTGGGATATCATCAAATCAGAATGAGGCAGGAAAAAATTCCCAAAATAGCCTTTAGATAACATGAAGGCCATTATGATTTTTTGGTTATGCCATTTGGACTCACTAATGCACCTTCAACATTTCAAAGCTTGATGAATTCTATTTTCAAACCCTTCCTTAGTAAATTTGTGTTAGTATTTTTTGAAGACATACTAATCTACAACAAATCTTGGGAATAACATGTACAACATGTTGACAGAGTATTACAACTTTTGGAAGAGAAACAACTTTATGCAAATCCTTCCAAGTGTGCCTTTGGGGTTCAAGAAGTGGAATATTTGGGTCATATTGTATCTCATAAAGGTGTAAAAGTGGACCCTAATAAAATTAAAACTATGAGGGAATGGCCAATTATTAAAACCTTGAAGAAACTTAGAGGATTCTTAGGATTGACAGGTTATTACTGCTAGTTTTTCAAGCACTGTGGTCAAACAATGACACTTCTAACACCATTATTAAATAAGGAAGCATTTCATTGGACTCAAGAAGCAACCAAATATTTTGAAAAAATTAAGGAGAATATGTGTACAACTCCTTTCCTAGCCACACCTGACTTCACAAAAACATTTATTATGGAGTGTGATGCCTTAGGCCATGGCATTGGTGCAATTTTAATGAAATAAGGAATTCCCCTTGCCTTTGAAAGCAACCAACTTAAGAAAAAACTTACTCAAACCCATTTATGAAAAAAAATGGTTGACCATACTACATGTAGTTAAGAAATGGCACCCTTACCTAATAGGAAGACACTTCAAAGTAAAAATAGAACATGATAGTTTGAAGTAATTCTTGGAGGAATGATTATCTTCAGAAGAGAAACAAAAATGGTTTAAAAAGATGCTAGGTTATGAGTTTGAAATTATCTACAAGATAGGAAAACATGATACTATGGAAGATGCACTTTCAAGGAAATAAGAAGAAACAAAGGATTCACTACGTGTTATTTCTATTCCACAATCTAAATGGGTGGAAGAAGAAAGGATAGAATGGAAGAAATATGAAGAGGCATGGAAGATCATTCAACAAACACGGGAGGACCCCAATGCATTAAATAAATTTGCATGGAAGAATGAATTATTGCGGTATCATGATTGCCTATGTTTATGTATGAATTCCTAACTAAAACAAAGGGTCCTTCGAGAATTGCACAGTTCTCCTATAGGAGGACATTCAAGGTTCTTGAAAAATTACCACATGATCAAGAAGGATTTTTTTCTGGGAAGGTCTTAAAATTGATGTTCAAAAATTTGTGTCTGGATGCGTGTTTTTCCAACAGAATAAGGGAGAGACAATCAAGACGCCAAGTCTCCTACAACCATTAGCTATACCAAGTCAACGTTGGGAAGGAGTTTCAATGGATTTTATTATAGGTTTACCCAAATATGAAGGAAAGGCTATCATCATGGTAGTAGTGGATTGACTGACAAAGTATGCCCATTTTTCTCTCTTTATCATCCTTTTAAATCAAGTAAAATAGCCACAACATTCATGGAAACAATTCAAAATATACGTGGAGTCCCCAAGATTATTGTAAGTGACACAGATCCAATTTTCACTGGAAATTTTTGGACTGAATTATTTTCTTCTTTGGGTACTCAATTAGCTCACAACTCATCTTATCATCCTTAATCCAATGTGAAAAATGAGATTATGATTAAATGTCTAGAAGGATATGTTCGTTTATTTACATCTGATAAACAAACACAATGGGTCAAGTGGTTTCCCTTGGTAGAATGGTGGTACAACACATCCTTCCATACTTCATAAAAAATGTCTCCATTTCTAACACTTTATGGGTATCATCCTCCATCCATCACATCTCCCTTTAAAGGGACTAAAAAGGTTCACATAGTGGAGGACCATATAGGGAACCGACAAGAAGTTCTCAAACTATTGAAGGACAACTTGGTTATGTCACAAAACTTGATGAAACAACAAGCAGATCAACATCACAGTGAAAGGGAATTTGAAGTGGGGGATTGGGTATTTTTTAGGCTACAACCATATAAACAAATGTACCTCAAGCAACAAAAGAAGGACAATAAATTAGCACCCAAATATTATGGGCTTTATAAGGTGTTTGCAAAGGGTTGTAAGTATGGCTTACAAAATTGGAGTTGTCACCATCTTCACGTGTACATCTAGTCTTCCATGTTTCTTGCTTAAAGAAGGTAACCTGTGACAAGACCCCAAACCAAACTATTTTACCAAAGATTAATGAATAAGGAAAAATCATACTAGATCCAGAAACAATCCTTGAAACAAGGATTAGGTGGCCGTGAAATCGAGCAATTACTAAGTACCTCTTCAAATGGAAGAACCTACCAGTGGAAGAGGTGACATGGGAAGATGAATTCTTCATGTAGAAACACCTACAGTTGGTCAAGTGTTTAGGACAACACGTTTTTGAAGGGGAGGGACATTTAAATCCCTAGACAAAACTACATTCTAACTATAAAACCCCTTATTAAGCCCTAGATATTGAATTATTACATTTATAGTGTTATATTTGTATGTAGGCTAGAACCCTTCATTGTACCCTTTCATTATAATTGTACCCTTTGTTTCCTATATATATATATCTACCAAGGAGACCTAGTCTTAGAATAATCTCATATTGTCTTTTGAATTGGATATATTGTAAAAGGAGATTCCCCCCTTGAAGTGGACCGTATTCATTGATTTTTTATCATTTTTAAGGTGTTGGATCATAGCAAAATGAGGGGAAGTATCCCGTGGGTTTAGTTTATAGAAGATCTAATGTCCATGCAAACACCAATTTAAAAGAAACCCAAATCCCAAACAATATTTTGAAATACAATCATAAAAACACTTTAACAAATTTTGGAAACTTACCTCTATCTCATATGGTTATAGATGACTATTCTTCTAAATGTTCAACTCTAAGCTGTCTCCCAAATAATGCTCCAAGATTCAACTACAAATTCCAGCTTCTCAAATGTATGAAAGATTATCAATTGACCTTCCTATTGTGTCCTAAGAGTACGCTTCTTTCCTTGGAACCCCTGAGCTGCTGGGGTTGTATGAAGGTGTGGAAAAGCTGAAAATTATGAAGGGGCCTGGCCAATTCACTAACATATTGTGTAGCTACCAAATAGCTATGAAGTCCACACTCCCAAACAAAACATAACTAGGGTTTGCACAATCAAGACCAAACTCTCCACCATTTCACCATGTGAATTTCTAGCATTAGAACAACCATCCATCATTAGAGATCATAAGGTGCCATCCATGGCCATCCTCCCTCTCTTCTTATATTAATTTTGCAAAATGCCACATTCATTCTCATGTAAAATTCCTAATTATTAATTCACTAATATGTCTATTATTCACCCAACCACATGTATCTTCCATGCATCATTCTAATTTCTAATTTACTTGAATGCATATTATCCACCCAACTCCCAACTACCTTTCCTATTTTTACTCATTTATGTTCCCTCTTACCTTTTCTATCTCCTTTGATGTGTGCAAATAATAATTCACTTTTAAATTAAAAAAAAAAACATCTAAAATTGGAGATGTACACTTTCTACTTATGGATGCCTCTTAATATTTAATTTCCTATTTCAAATGTGCCTAATAAACCAATTTTACCTATAATATGCCCTCTAATTAAATGAGTGCAAATGTCTCTATATGGATAATACTTTTCATGGTTCATTTTAAAATATCATTCTTAATGTCATGCACATAAATGATACTTGTCTAGAAATAATGAATCTCAATCAACATTTGTATCAATACCAATATAATCAGTACAAGTGCGAGGTCGTGATCACTCTACTCCTCCATATACACACACATTTTCACGGTGGGGGAAACCAATGTAACGCATGTGATACCTATGTTAACTATATCATATTTAGTCATGGTGATACATTATGGTCACCAAGGAGTCATGCCTCGTAAGCAACTGCATGTGGCCTGCCCTCATGACTACGTGTAACCTCCCAAGGGAGCACAATTGCTAGCTATTATACAAAGGGAGTTACTAGTAGCCAATAATAGGGACACTACTTCTCTTCTCTCGATAATACACATGTTAGATCCCCTCCATACAACCCTTACCCATGTGTAAGCTTAATTGGAAATATCCATCCCTGTCTCTGCACACATCTTAAGACTGACATCAAATAACATTGTTCAAAGCAATTATAAATGATACTAACATGTTCACAACATCTTTTTCTAATGGATACATAGTCCCTTGATCCCAACTTGGGTCCTCATAACTTGACTCACTCCAAGGTCCATATACATGTGGTTCTTCATGTCACACTTGACAATTCATCAATAGCTTTACGAAAATACATTAATTTGATAGTACAAGTAATATATACTCATCATCAGATCAATTCATAATTCTATACATAAAATCATAGTATTCAATATTATCAAGTAATTATTAACATGATCATGATTGATACATAATCATCCTCAAATATTAATAAAAGATCATATAAGTCAAAATAGTTTCAAACAAAAATCTAGTCCAAGTGTATCCATCAACAAATCTGGGTCCACCACACATCAAAAACACCTTCAAATAATAAAATATCAAATAATAATAAGTATATTCAAAGAGGGGCATTACATACACCCCTTCTTCAATAACTTTATCCTAAATTTATTCAAAAAGATAAGGAAATTTATGATGCATAGAATTTGCATCCTCCTAGGTGGAAAAATTGGGACTATAACTATCCCATTGGACCTTTACTTGATCCACCAATTGACGTTGAATTTGTTGAGTTTGTTAGTGTAGGATGATGTATGGGTCAACCTTTTGTAATCATAAAGAGTCCTACAAATCATGGTGATAGTTTAGCTTCTTTTCCAAATTTAATTGAACTTTTTTGGGGTATTACTCGTAGGAAAACTTTATCCCCCTTTTTATAACTTCCATATATTCTACTTGCATATAATTGGGTTTTTATTTATGATCTATAAAATGCAGTGGATATTCCACTAGAACAATTTGTCACAACATATCTTAAACTATTATGAAATCTTAGATTTTGCAATATGTTTCCTTAGATCCCAGATTAGTTAATTACTAGCTTTGCTTGAATTTATGAAATAACTGAATTACAAAAATTAAAGAAATGAAAAAATATATACAAACCATCCACACAATTGAACACAATATGTATCTTGGGAAATCCAATACAGGAGAAAACCCAACTAAAAGGTGATGCCTATGCTCTTCTCTCTTTTCTTTAGTTATGGAAAACAAATACAAGGAAAGAGACACTCACTATGGAGTTGCCTTTGATATTGTGGCCTGAATGGATGCTACAGAATATCCTACCTCCTCTATTATTCTCTCAAACTATCACTTCTTGGATGCTCTGCTCAACTATGGAACAAGTACAATACAAAAGAATGGAACCCTTTCTCCTCCTAGTGGCTTGATATTTAACATAGCCCGATAGTCGTTTAGGGTTAGGGTTTTGAATTTCTCAAAACTCAATTAGTGATAAGGTTTGGACCTTCTAGAATATTTTTGAAATTCAACACATTTCTAGCCCCACTTGTTTGATTAATGGGGGCTGATGTGGTATCCACTCATACAATGGTGGTCAACAAGCTAGGTCAACTTGCGAGAGGCATAACTTTCACATACGAGCTTCAATTGAGGCATGACTTGAATCGTTGGAAAGGTCTTAGAGTGTAGAACACCATTATGGATTTACGTAAAAGTTTCAAACAATGTAACCCAAACACATTCTATTTAATGCCTAAACATCACTCCAAAAGGTTCTAGACCCCAATTTCCAAACTGAGACGACCTACCACTAAAAATGGCCCTGCGAGCCAATTCCTCCAATTTTTTTCACCTAGTAAGTACCAAGATAGATGAAAAATTATATGATGATCCAATTTGGATCATACCTTCCCATTTAGGGAGGCTTTTGTTCTTCAAAATATTTACTGAATGAGGTGAGAAATGTTTTCCTCTACCTTCTCCCTAGGGTACCATTTTTCTTTGCCTAGAATTTGTCCTTTTAACCCAATCTACTAAAGGTCATGTTGCCCCTGTTTTGTAGCTCTAGACCTATTCTACAAACATGTGTATTCTACCAACTCTGCTTTAGATTTTGACGCTAAGTCCTCTATGGTAGGTAGGACTTGCTCCTCAGTTTCTTGATCCAACATGGAAGGCTCATAGAGTTTCAAATTCTCCACATTCATGACTTAGTAAAGTTGGATGTATGGGGGTAGACTAAGTCTGTAGGAATTATCTTCCACCTTCTCCGATACCTCAAAAGGACCATACCACAGAGCCTTGATCTTCTTACCAGGACCCTATAGTATTTCCTTATTAAATTGTAACCAAATTTTGTCTCCCACTTTGAATGATTTTTCTGTTATGTGCTGATCATGTCATGCCTTGTACTTTTACTGTGACTTCTTCAGTGTCTCATGTGCTTGCAAATGGATCTGCATAATCTTTTCAACAAATTTCTCCACTCTCAAAGCTTCTCTTGTGATGTCTTCCCTCACTCCTCTTTGTCGTCCATATGTAACATCTAAGGGTGAAGGCGACAAATACCCAAAGCAAGTTTTAAAAGGGGACTTACCACTAGAAGTATGGATTTCTCTATTATAAGAGTGTTGAATATAGATCATATTTTCATCCAAGGTATTGATATGCTTCTGATTGTAACCCCTCAAAAGATTCACTAAAGTCTCGTTGATTACTTATGTCTTCCCATGTGTCTGTGGATGGAGTGTTGTATATATCTTCAACTTAGTGTCCATATTATCCCAAAGTATAGTCCAAAAGGCACTAAGAAATATAGTATCCCTTTTTGAGATGATGCTCCTCGGTATCCCAAAGTACACCCAGATATGTTCAAAGAACATGTTTGCTGCTTCTTGTCCTCTGATGGTATTTTTACAAGGCATACAAATGAAAGTCTTGATAAACCAATCAACTACCACAAATAAATAGTCATTCACTTCCTAGTTGTTGGTAAACCTCCCACAAAATCCATGGAAATTCTTTCCCAAGGTCGAGTGGGTACAAGTAAGGGATGGTATAGACCTTGATTTGTATTACTGGGCTTACTAGTACAACACAATATGTATCCTTTAATATATCAGCCTACATCTTCTTGTATTATGGGATAGTACACTTATGTTTGTAAGTTAGCAACTATCTTCCCAACACCAAAATGTCTTGCAACTTTGGAGGTGTGAGCCTCTTTGATAAGCTGCAGTCTTTCACCTTTAGGAACACAGAGCTTATCTAGCTTGTAGAGTAACCCATTCCGGGGATGATAGTTAGACTTACTGTCACCTTCTTCTACATGAATTTGGCCCTATAGCTATTGAAACACCTCCTTGAAGTTCTCATATTCTATGTGTGCCCCTTTGTATGCATCATGGGTAAAAGGCTCTGTTACCTCCCAAACTAGCAATCTTTGTGAGGGTGCTATTAGGGATAATCTCAACATGATAAATGCACCATTGTCACCTTATCACAACCTCCCCTTCACTTTAGGCCAACTCCTTGAAACCAAAAGGGGTATCCCAATCCTTAGAAACAACCTGTATAATACAGATCACTTCCAACTACACACCTCAATACATGTTAGATAGACGAGTGCCTTAGTAGAAAAATGCCTTCAATATATTCAACCAAAAGTTAGGGAAATAACTACTAGAATATTAAGAGAGTTAGGATCTAACTATAAAAGTGATGAGATCTGAAATAAATTTGTTACAACAAAAGTATGAATCAACACTAAGAAATCACTCTCTAGATGAAGAGAAAATGTATCTTTAACTACTCAAGAGTGATATAAAATTGTACACATTAAGGGTGAATGATATACTTGAGTTATACCTTGATTATATGCTGCAAATTGGACTAGTTTTTTGCTATTCAATAATTCAATAATTTGATTTATGATGAAAAACACAGAAAAATGCATCTTTTGGGTGAGGAAAAGCACACCAAGATTTCCAAAAAGAACTTAAAATGATGATCCTTGGGTAATTTAGCTAGGGAAATGAATAACTATGCAAAAACAACCCATCAATGTTTAAATGCAAGTACACATGAATAATAATAATTAAATTAGCTCACCGCGTGAGGGGCCACGTTGGCACACTTGGAGGTTATAGTGGTAGAATTCAGATAACACAACCACATGTTACACGAGTATGTGCCCAACTATTTGTTGATTCTTCCAGTCACAATAAAAAATGAAATTAGCTCAAACTTGCAAAAATAAAGGGTGAATCCCCATAGGGTTTCACCAAAAATATCCAAAATGAAATATAACAACAATGAACCACTTAGGAGATAAATTTCACCGTTAGAATGTGTTAGATATGTTTTTTTAACAATCCAAAAGTGAAATATAAGGTAGGGTAGGGTTAGAACGTACCTTTTAGGGTTAAACCCTAGTTTTAGGGTTTCACCCATTTTGATTTTTATTGCTATAATTTAATTTCCAAAATTAGTAAATACCTTAAATCAACCACAAAACACTAGATGCAACCTTGAAGCACACTACCAATAGATCTGATTTTACTTCTTAGGGTCATACATTAACAATGAAGCATAAACGCACAAATGAAAATGTCTAGAAAATGAAAGTAAACCGTTAGCTTTACTCTGGACAATGAAATAAATATTTTTGACGGTTTATCTTTTATCTATTTTTTTTTTGTATTTTATATGGCCAGAAAATAAAATAATTCATTTTTTAGGGTTTTAATGGTTGATTGTTGGAGTTAAGCTCAATGCCTTGTCTCCACTTAGGGATTATGGGGTCAAAAAGTATGCCCTTCTAATAATTGGTTATCCATTTTTATGGATTAGAATGAGACTAGGGCCACAAGACTAGTAGTCTCTTGTTTAATCAAGACAAACCATGAAAACCAATGCCCTACAAAAAGGGTTTCCCCAAGAGAATAGCCTTCACCAACAAGATCAATAAAAGACTTGAAAACAACACTTAAAACCCTTTCCAAGTAGTATAGAACTAATCAAGACAAGAGATAAGCACTCAACAAATCATTTTAGGGAAGAAGGAAGAGATACAAATTTTATATGTCCTCCCTCTAAGTAGTTGATAACTTCTCATTGGATCGATGTTGCTAGTTTATTTAGAATCCTGAATCATTTCACAATAGCCTTTAAAAAATACCAATAAGGATGACCAATAAAGATATAGCTCCAATAATTGACACCAAGAAAACACCAAGTAAAGATCTTCCATTAAATGGCTCCAATAATGATCTCCAACAATTCACAACAATTTGGAATGAGAGGAGTGTATCTATTTATAGATGAGGCTCGCAACTCCTTACCATTCTTTATTCCCTAAAATAGGCCTAAGGAAATAAAAGAAAAGTTACTTGTCATCCACATAATTTGGAGACTAAGTCAAATTGCAATTAAATGATGCTTTACATGCTAGAAACCCTCATAAAGGGGACGACCTCCACAAAATGTGCTCAAAGAATTCTCAAATAATGTCCATAAATCCCTAAAATATGTCTCCAAAGCATGACCATATCCATTCCTAAGGTTAAGGCACCTCCATGAAGCATGGGAGTGACCCTCCAAGTGAAAAAATGGATCATAAACCCCCCAACAACAAGAATGACATCAAGCTTCTAAGAGGGTCATTTTGGATCCAAGGTACAATGTTCCACTTGAAAAGAGCTTGGGGGACCTCAAAAACATGGAAAGGAATATTCCTTGTCCATTCTATCTCCAATGCCCACCTTAAAGAGGGGGGGAGACCTCACCCTAAGAAAAAAATAAGACCTCTAAGTGGACGACTTCTTCAATTTTCTCCATAAGTAGTCAAAAGGGTGATCAAATGCCCCTCCACATAACAAGGAATGAGTGCCATGTCATCATATTCAATTGCAAAGTCACTTAAGTGATCTCCACATCATTTTCGAACAATTCAATTGCTTAAATTGCTTTACATTAAATTATCAACTAGGGAGCTCGTAAGCTTGTGAGATGCCGACAAAATATATGCAGGAGTAGGCAACTAACTCTAAGATAAGAAATCTGAATCAAAATGCTTTGCTTGACAAGATTCTTCCAAGAATCACAGTCAAGGATACAAGTGCTCTATTACAATGATAAGTTAGCTACTTCATGGATTGACTAATTCTTATAGATTGATCAAACTGAAAATAAACACTGCAGAAATGAAATGCTATAGAGTTCAATTGAGGTCAATGGACTTATGTTTCAATCATTAACCACATTCCTTTTATTGATATCAAGAGCATCAATTGGTTTTGTGATAACTTATAAAGCTTAGTCTTTAATGCCTAACTCTGTAGGGAAACCCACACTTGCAGAAATGAAAGAGCATAAAGGAATGAACATGAAATAGAATGAACAAGTACTGCAATAACATCACAAAAAATAAAGAAAACTAATGGGGCAGCGTATACCAGAGAGAGGGGGCCCTGTCTCTCTTGGCATATACTTACAAGAATGACTACAGTAGAAAACTCTTGATATGCAACAACAAGCTCTTTATTCCAATATCCAAATGATTACAATGATCCTTCCACTCTCTAAGTCTTTCACTACTGAACTATGAACTATCTAGCTTAGCAAGCTGAATGATATCCTCTCATATTTATACATATAGGAAGAGGAGTTACAACAATAGATCAGATCCTAAACAAGTGGATCTCATAACCAACAAATCCTAGATCCTAAATAAGTGAGTGGATCTCATAACCAACAAATCCTAGATCCTAAACATGTTGATCTCCTCCACTAAATCTTGGATTTGATCTAAGATAATTTGAATATGATAGTACAAAATATTTCATGAGATCCATGTGTCCAAATTCATGGGTATGAGCCACAACTTGGTCAAACCACTTAGCTACAGAATTGCAGGCTATAATGACTAGTTTTAGAAACCTCAACCATACACCCCTTATTTTCTACTTTTTGCAGATTTTCTTTGCGGTCACCTAAATGACCCATTCGACACAAAGCCCATATTTGACATTTTCTATATTCCTCTTCATTTGTTCATAAATTACATGTAAATTTTGACTACCAAAACTGCCAATTAGCTGCAGAATTGTCAATAGTTGCAGAATTGCCAACAATTGTTGAATTCAAAAGTAAGTTAGGAAATCACAACATCTACCCTAAGTAATCATCAAAACATTGGAAATTGACCATTTTAGTGTACATATAACACATGAATCTCTTGTAGGAGGTGAAAGAAGGGCTAATGACATCATAAAACATGTCAATTATGAGGCCCAACATCTTCTCCACACTTAAGTCATTGCATGCACTCATGCAATAGATACATAGGAAGTAGTGTCAAGTAGAAAGGATTTGTTTGACTTCCAAGGTTATTAATGACACAGAGAAATGGATGATGATGGACAAACAATGAAATATGAAATGTGGAGATGAAGTGTAAGGAAGTGAATACATAAATCTTCAAGAGTTTTCAGGGGCTAGAATTCCCAATTTAGATAACTACCTAGAGAAGAAATTGCTTACCCAACTTTACCTCTTTGGATGTATGATGATGATCTAAAGGACATTTGTTGAATTTTGGCTCGCTTGATGTGTGTTGATAGGAGAGGAAAACAATTTGGTTGCATATTCTGAAATAATGTTCTTGTACTAAAGATAAAAATTCTGAAGATGAAGGCTGCTCATGCTTGATGAAGAATGTCGATTGTTGATGTTGTTTAAATGAAGAATGCTAAGGAATCTTTGATGAGAAATCTGAAGATGACATGAAGAACACTGATACAAGTACTGGTGATGCTGCAATAAAGTATAAGATCTGACCCAAATTTGTTGATTGTTTACTGAACTTGTTGTTCATGAAATGCTTGAAATCTTGAAAAATTGAAAAATGATTAAAATCGATGCCAATAGGTGGATAAGCATTTCATGCTGATTTGAAATCATCTCCAAGTGCTGATCCATTAATTCATCATTATGAACTTGCTGGAAATTTCATTGATGCACTGTTCAATTTGTCATATTCTCTTCAAAACCCATGTCTCAGAATATTTTATTTCAGCCCCATATGCTTGTGATCTCTGTGCAAAAAGTGCCTATGAGAAAAGAAATCTGGTTGTAACAACGTTTCTGTAGCTGCAAAATCACTTGAATTTTGAATAAAAAAATGTTTTTCAAGTAAAAGAACATGTTGGATAAAAACAATATTCTTATGATTTGCTTCCATATTGGATGGAAATGACATCTCCACCCCTCCACCACACTCAAAACCTTGCATGTCCTTATGCATGTGAAGTAGGTGAAGGAGCATCTTTCATCAATGTTTGTGGAGATGGTTTGCAACAAGTTTGTACAAACTAAACTAAATCTTCATATGTAATCAATTTTACAACAAATCATTCTATTGTGCTTCATCTATTTCTACCTCTGTTTCCACCTTCTAAATGGTAGGCTGCTTTTTGGACTTTCTTGCAAAAGATGTAAATGGCTTATCTTTTTGCTGATATTCTTCCTCTTTCTTCTTCATAGCCCTTGTCATCCTTCTTGTACATGTAACTCTTTTGATTTACCCTTTTCACCTGATTTTTGGTTTGTTGTTACTTCAAGAGGAGATAAAATATTTTCATCTCTTTGTATTGGCTCTTCTTCAACAATTACCTCTTCACTTATGAACTTATTCTTAAACAAAAATTGATTCCAATTATAATTATGTTTTTGCAATTCATATACTATAATCATGTTGATAAGTCCATGATGATGCACGATTCTTTCTTCATTCTTATATTGCTTTTGAATATTTCTAGCCATATTAGAAAGGCTACTTAATAAAAAATAAGGCAAATTGATTTTTTCCTCTTTCTGAAGATGTTGGAGCAATAATATAAAAATACAACACTGTACCTTCCTTCACATGTGATGATTTTCACATATACCAATTCACCCCATGGGTGTTTTAACCAGCTCCTTGGTATACCATTCTTCCAATTAACTGATCCTTCTCTTGACCTGTTGAGGAAAGGTGTCCAAACTTTTTCTTGAAACTTCTTACTTTTGAAGTATCTTTTTCCCTCCCGAGGCAAACCTGTTATCTGTGCAATAAGATCCTCTGATATATCTATTTTCAAGTTTCCTATGGCAACCTTCTTATTATTGAAACTATGAGCAAAAGGCTTTGGTTATCTCCAAATTATATCCATCAAACTTGAGAAAAAACTGAAGACAATCAACCTCTTGTAAAATATGTATGCAATCAAGATGAAATTGTGAAATTTCAAAGGTTTGAGGTTCAATCCTATTATCCATTTGAAATATTCTGTTTTTCTAAAGGAGGAAACTTTGTCTCTATGCCCTTATAAAAAAATCGAATCTGAAAACCTTGGAATAAAAAACTGTTGTCTTCATACCTGGAACCACAATTTTGCAGAAAGCCCTAATTTTTGTGCCCACAATCAAATACGAAGTTGTTGCCACCTTCATGCTCTTGCACTTGAGATTTCTCCTAAAGTATGTTTCTTGATTCCATTTTATTCATAAATTCTAGCAAACTTCTGACCCATTTGAATGATTCCTCGGATTATTAGCCAAAGTATTTATGCACTAATGTAACGATCCAATACCTCTGTTCTAGATCTAAATCAAGAACAATAAATCTCTTCCCATGACATTGCATTACTGTGTTCTAAATACACTGAACATTTTCAAGATTTTAAATTGGTTATGAGAGTTGCCAAGATTCATTCCTTCAATGGTGACCTCTCACTTCTCACATCTAACAATTTGGATTCCTTAAATTCAATCTAAAATCGCCAACATAATATGTGCATGATTAGAACTCTAGAACCAATGCATCAAATCCAATATATAACAATGAATCTCATGTGCATAAATGTAAGACATAATATTTCTAACGAAAAGAGGTTAATACACTTGGAAATAATGGAGCAGTTGATAGTTACGTAGATGAACTCTACATCTCAGTTAATGCAGATCCTATTTTCATGGTGTTTGTTGTAACCGACTAAGTAGAACTAGTGCCTATATAATGATGTAATCAATCCTCATTCAATAGAGATTGTGAGCGTAGCCTCACTAGTGTTGGTTTCTCCTAATTCTAAGTTGGTATCAGAGTAGCGTTGGAGATCCGAGAGAACCAACTCTTTGAGGCAAGATCCGTGGAGAAAGATCTCAAATTTGATTTGGAAAAATTACCAGCGCCCCCCTATACAGTGTTAGAGGAGCGTCGATGCCCTCACACTTGTCTGGACCATTGCGAAGGGAACTGAAGCGAAACCTGATGCGGCTGCCGGTGCGACAACATCATAGATCCAAGATTGGGAGAAGTGTGAAAACAAGGCCAAGGTATTGTTGCGTATGTTTGTTAAAGATAGCATAATTCCACATATTAGAGAAGCTAACACTTGTGCTGAAACATGGACAATGCTTAAAGCCTTGTATGAAACTAGCAACACAAATCGTATTCT
>ML812036.1:167333-182932 GCA_009831015.1 Picea engelmannii | reverse complement strand
TTATAGAAGATCTAATGTCCATGCAAACACCAATTTAAAAGAAACCCAAATCCCAAACAATATTTTGAAATACAATCATAAAAACACTTTAACAAATTTTGGAAACTTACCTCTATCTCATATGGTTATAGATGACTATTCTTCTAAATGTTCAACTCTAAGCTGTCTCCCAAATAATGCTCCAAGATTCAACTACAAATTCCAGCTTCTCAAATGTATGAAAGATTATCAATTGACCTTCCTATTGTGTCCTAAGAGTACGCTTCTTTCCTTGGAACCCCTGAGCTGCTGGGGTTGTATGAAGGTGTGGAAAAGCTGAAAATTATGAAGGGGCCTGGCCAATTCACTAACATATTGTGTAGCTACCAAATAGCTATGAAGTCCACACTCCCAAACAAAACATAACTAGGGTTTGCACAATCAAGACCAAACTCTCCACCATTTCACCATGTGAATTTCTAGCATTAGAACAACCATCCATCATTAGAGATCATAAGGTGCCATCCATGGCCATCCTCCCTCTCTTCTTATATTAATTTTGCAAAATGCCACATTCATTCTCATGTAAAATTCCTAATTATTAATTCACTAATATGTCTATTATTCACCCAACCACATGTATCTTCCATGCATCATTCTAATTTCTAATTTACTTGAATGCATATTATCCACCCAACTCCCAACTACCTTTCCTATTTTTACTCATTTATGTTCCCTCTTACCTTTTCTATCTCCTTTGATGTGTGCAAATAATAATTCACTTTTAAATTAAAAAAAAAAACATCTAAAATTGGAGATGTACACTTTCTACTTATGGATGCCTCTTAATATTTAATTTCCTATTTCAAATGTGCCTAATAAACCAATTTTACCTATAATATGCCCTCTAATTAAATGAGTGCAAATGTCTCTATATGGATAATACTTTTCATGGTTCATTTTAAAATATCATTCTTAATGTCATGCACATAAATGATACTTGTCTAGAAATAATGAATCTCAATCAACATTTGTATCAATACCAATATAATCAGTACAAGTGCGAGGTCGTGATCACTCTACTCCTCCATATACACACACATTTTCACGGTGGGGGAAACCAATGTAACGCATGTGATACCTATGTTAACTATATCATATTTAGTCATGGTGATACATTATGGTCACCAAGGAGTCATGCCTCGTAAGCAACTGCATGTGGCCTGCCCTCATGACTACGTGTAACCTCCCAAGGGAGCACAATTGCTAGCTATTATACAAAGGGAGTTACTAGTAGCCAATAATAGGGACACTACTTCTCTTCTCTCGATAATACACATGTTAGATCCCCTCCATACAACCCTTACCCATGTGTAAGCTTAATTGGAAATATCCATCCCTGTCTCTGCACACATCTTAAGACTGACATCAAATAACATTGTTCAAAGCAATTATAAATGATACTAACATGTTCACAACATCTTTTTCTAATGGATACATAGTCCCTTGATCCCAACTTGGGTCCTCATAACTTGACTCACTCCAAGGTCCATATACATGTGGTTCTTCATGTCACACTTGACAATTCATCAATAGCTTTACGAAAATACATTAATTTGATAGTACAAGTAATATATACTCATCATCAGATCAATTCATAATTCTATACATAAAATCATAGTATTCAATATTATCAAGTAATTATTAACATGATCATGATTGATACATAATCATCCTCAAATATTAATAAAAGATCATATAAGTCAAAATAGTTTCAAACAAAAATCTAGTCCAAGTGTATCCATCAACAAATCTGGGTCCACCACACATCAAAAACACCTTCAAATAATAAAATATCAAATAATAATAAGTATATTCAAAGAGGGGCATTACATACACCCCTTCTTCAATAACTTTATCCTAAATTTATTCAAAAAGATAAGGAAATTTATGATGCATAGAATTTGCATCCTCCTAGGTGGAAAAATTGGGACTATAACTATCCCATTGGACCTTTACTTGATCCACCAATTGACGTTGAATTTGTTGAGTTTGTTAGTGTAGGATGATGTATGGGTCAACCTTTTGTAATCATAAAGAGTCCTACAAATCATGGTGATAGTTTAGCTTCTTTTCCAAATTTAATTGAACTTTTTTGGGGTATTACTCGTAGGAAAACTTTATCCCCCTTTTTATAACTTCCATATATTCTACTTGCATATAATTGGGTTTTTATTTATGATCTATAAAATGCAGTGGATATTCCACTAGAACAATTTGTCACAACATATCTTAAACTATTATGAAATCTTAGATTTTGCAATATGTTTCCTTAGATCCCAGATTAGTTAATTACTAGCTTTGCTTGAATTTATGAAATAACTGAATTACAAAAATTAAAGAAATGAAAAAATATATACAAACCATCCACACAATTGAACACAATATGTATCTTGGGAAATCCAATACAGGAGAAAACCCAACTAAAAGGTGATGCCTATGCTCTTCTCTCTTTTCTTTAGTTATGGAAAACAAATACAAGGAAAGAGACACTCACTATGGAGTTGCCTTTGATATTGTGGCCTGAATGGATGCTACAGAATATCCTACCTCCTCTATTATTCTCTCAAACTATCACTTCTTGGATGCTCTGCTCAACTATGGAACAAGTACAATACAAAAGAATGGAACCCTTTCTCCTCCTAGTGGCTTGATATTTAACATAGCCCGATAGTCGTTTAGGGTTAGGGTTTTGAATTTCTCAAAACTCAATTAGTGATAAGGTTTGGACCTTCTAGAATATTTTTGAAATTCAACACATTTCTAGCCCCACTTGTTTGATTAATGGGGGCTGATGTGGTATCCACTCATACAATGGTGGTCAACAAGCTAGGTCAACTTGCGAGAGGCATAACTTTCACATACGAGCTTCAATTGAGGCATGACTTGAATCGTTGGAAAGGTCTTAGAGTGTAGAACACCATTATGGATTTACGTAAAAGTTTCAAACAATGTAACCCAAACACATTCTATTTAATGCCTAAACATCACTCCAAAAGGTTCTAGACCCCAATTTCCAAACTGAGACGACCTACCACTAAAAATGGCCCTGCGAGCCAATTCCTCCAATTTTTTTCACCTAGTAAGTACCAAGATAGATGAAAAATTATATGATGATCCAATTTGGATCATACCTTCCCATTTAGGGAGGCTTTTGTTCTTCAAAATATTTACTGAATGAGGTGAGAAATGTTTTCCTCTACCTTCTCCCTAGGGTACCATTTTTCTTTGCCTAGAATTTGTCCTTTTAACCCAATCTACTAAAGGTCATGTTGCCCCTGTTTTGTAGCTCTAGACCTATTCTACAAACATGTGTATTCTACCAACTCTGCTTTAGATTTTGACGCTAAGTCCTCTATGGTAGGTAGGACTTGCTCCTCAGTTTCTTGATCCAACATGGAAGGCTCATAGAGTTTCAAATTCTCCACATTCATGACTTAGTAAAGTTGGATGTATGGGGGTAGACTAAGTCTGTAGGAATTATCTTCCACCTTCTCCGATACCTCAAAAGGACCATACCACAGAGCCTTGATCTTCTTACCAGGACCCTATAGTATTTCCTTATTAAATTGTAACCAAATTTTGTCTCCCACTTTGAATGATTTTTCTGTTATGTGCTGATCATGTCATGCCTTGTACTTTTACTGTGACTTCTTCAGTGTCTCATGTGCTTGCAAATGGATCTGCATAATCTTTTCAACAAATTTCTCCACTCTCAAAGCTTCTCTTGTGATGTCTTCCCTCACTCCTCTTTGTCGTCCATATGTAACATCTAAGGGTGAAGGCGACAAATACCCAAAGCAAGTTTTAAAAGGGGACTTACCACTAGAAGTATGGATTTCTCTATTATAAGAGTGTTGAATATAGATCATATTTTCATCCAAGGTATTGATATGCTTCTGATTGTAACCCCTCAAAAGATTCACTAAAGTCTCGTTGATTACTTATGTCTTCCCATGTGTCTGTGGATGGAGTGTTGTATATATCTTCAACTTAGTGTCCATATTATCCCAAAGTATAGTCCAAAAGGCACTAAGAAATATAGTATCCCTTTTTGAGATGATGCTCCTCGGTATCCCAAAGTACACCCAGATATGTTCAAAGAACATGTTTGCTGCTTCTTGTCCTCTGATGGTATTTTTACAAGGCATACAAATGAAAGTCTTGATAAACCAATCAACTACCACAAATAAATAGTCATTCACTTCCTAGTTGTTGGTAAACCTCCCACAAAATCCATGGAAATTCTTTCCCAAGGTCGAGTGGGTACAAGTAAGGGATGGTATAGACCTTGATTTGTATTACTGGGCTTACTAGTACAACACAATATGTATCCTTTAATATATCAGCCTACATCTTCTTGTATTATGGGATAGTACACTTATGTTTGTAAGTTAGCAACTATCTTCCCAACACCAAAATGTCTTGCAACTTTGGAGGTGTGAGCCTCTTTGATAAGCTGCAGTCTTTCACCTTTAGGAACACAGAGCTTATCTAGCTTGTAGAGTAACCCATTCCGGGGATGATAGTTAGACTTACTGTCACCTTCTTCTACATGAATTTGGCCCTATAGCTATTGAAACACCTCCTTGAAGTTCTCATATTCTATGTGTGCCCCTTTGTATGCATCATGGGTAAAAGGCTCTGTTACCTCCCAAACTAGCAATCTTTGTGAGGGTGCTATTAGGGATAATCTCAACATGATAAATGCACCATTGTCACCTTATCACAACCTCCCCTTCACTTTAGGCCAACTCCTTGAAACCAAAAGGGGTATCCCAATCCTTAGAAACAACCTGTATAATACAGATCACTTCCAACTACACACCTCAATACATGTTAGATAGACGAGTGCCTTAGTAGAAAAATGCCTTCAATATATTCAACCAAAAGTTAGGGAAATAACTACTAGAATATTAAGAGAGTTAGGATCTAACTATAAAAGTGATGAGATCTGAAATAAATTTGTTACAACAAAAGTATGAATCAACACTAAGAAATCACTCTCTAGATGAAGAGAAAATGTATCTTTAACTACTCAAGAGTGATATAAAATTGTACACATTAAGGGTGAATGATATACTTGAGTTATACCTTGATTATATGCTGCAAATTGGACTAGTTTTTTGCTATTCAATAATTCAATAATTTGATTTATGATGAAAAACACAGAAAAATGCATCTTTTGGGTGAGGAAAAGCACACCAAGATTTCCAAAAAGAACTTAAAATGATGATCCTTGGGTAATTTAGCTAGGGAAATGAATAACTATGCAAAAACAACCCATCAATGTTTAAATGCAAGTACACATGAATAATAATAATTAAATTAGCTCACCGCGTGAGGGGCCACGTTGGCACACTTGGAGGTTATAGTGGTAGAATTCAGATAACACAACCACATGTTACACGAGTATGTGCCCAACTATTTGTTGATTCTTCCAGTCACAATAAAAAATGAAATTAGCTCAAACTTGCAAAAATAAAGGGTGAATCCCCATAGGGTTTCACCAAAAATATCCAAAATGAAATATAACAACAATGAACCACTTAGGAGATAAATTTCACCGTTAGAATGTGTTAGATATGTTTTTTTAACAATCCAAAAGTGAAATATAAGGTAGGGTAGGGTTAGAACGTACCTTTTAGGGTTAAACCCTAGTTTTAGGGTTTCACCCATTTTGATTTTTATTGCTATAATTTAATTTCCAAAATTAGTAAATACCTTAAATCAACCACAAAACACTAGATGCAACCTTGAAGCACACTACCAATAGATCTGATTTTACTTCTTAGGGTCATACATTAACAATGAAGCATAAACGCACAAATGAAAATGTCTAGAAAATGAAAGTAAACCGTTAGCTTTACTCTGGACAATGAAATAAATATTTTTGACGGTTTATCTTTTATCTATTTTTTTTTTGTATTTTATATGGCCAGAAAATAAAATAATTCATTTTTTAGGGTTTTAATGGTTGATTGTTGGAGTTAAGCTCAATGCCTTGTCTCCACTTAGGGATTATGGGGTCAAAAAGTATGCCCTTCTAATAATTGGTTATCCATTTTTATGGATTAGAATGAGACTAGGGCCACAAGACTAGTAGTCTCTTGTTTAATCAAGACAAACCATGAAAACCAATGCCCTACAAAAAGGGTTTCCCCAAGAGAATAGCCTTCACCAACAAGATCAATAAAAGACTTGAAAACAACACTTAAAACCCTTTCCAAGTAGTATAGAACTAATCAAGACAAGAGATAAGCACTCAACAAATCATTTTAGGGAAGAAGGAAGAGATACAAATTTTATATGTCCTCCCTCTAAGTAGTTGATAACTTCTCATTGGATCGATGTTGCTAGTTTATTTAGAATCCTGAATCATTTCACAATAGCCTTTAAAAAATACCAATAAGGATGACCAATAAAGATATAGCTCCAATAATTGACACCAAGAAAACACCAAGTAAAGATCTTCCATTAAATGGCTCCAATAATGATCTCCAACAATTCACAACAATTTGGAATGAGAGGAGTGTATCTATTTATAGATGAGGCTCGCAACTCCTTACCATTCTTTATTCCCTAAAATAGGCCTAAGGAAATAAAAGAAAAGTTACTTGTCATCCACATAATTTGGAGACTAAGTCAAATTGCAATTAAATGATGCTTTACATGCTAGAAACCCTCATAAAGGGGACGACCTCCACAAAATGTGCTCAAAGAATTCTCAAATAATGTCCATAAATCCCTAAAATATGTCTCCAAAGCATGACCATATCCATTCCTAAGGTTAAGGCACCTCCATGAAGCATGGGAGTGACCCTCCAAGTGAAAAAATGGATCATAAACCCCCCAACAACAAGAATGACATCAAGCTTCTAAGAGGGTCATTTTGGATCCAAGGTACAATGTTCCACTTGAAAAGAGCTTGGGGGACCTCAAAAACATGGAAAGGAATATTCCTTGTCCATTCTATCTCCAATGCCCACCTTAAAGAGGGGGGGAGACCTCACCCTAAGAAAAAAATAAGACCTCTAAGTGGACGACTTCTTCAATTTTCTCCATAAGTAGTCAAAAGGGTGATCAAATGCCCCTCCACATAACAAGGAATGAGTGCCATGTCATCATATTCAATTGCAAAGTCACTTAAGTGATCTCCACATCATTTTCGAACAATTCAATTGCTTAAATTGCTTTACATTAAATTATCAACTAGGGAGCTCGTAAGCTTGTGAGATGCCGACAAAATATATGCAGGAGTAGGCAACTAACTCTAAGATAAGAAATCTGAATCAAAATGCTTTGCTTGACAAGATTCTTCCAAGAATCACAGTCAAGGATACAAGTGCTCTATTACAATGATAAGTTAGCTACTTCATGGATTGACTAATTCTTATAGATTGATCAAACTGAAAATAAACACTGCAGAAATGAAATGCTATAGAGTTCAATTGAGGTCAATGGACTTATGTTTCAATCATTAACCACATTCCTTTTATTGATATCAAGAGCATCAATTGGTTTTGTGATAACTTATAAAGCTTAGTCTTTAATGCCTAACTCTGTAGGGAAACCCACACTTGCAGAAATGAAAGAGCATAAAGGAATGAACATGAAATAGAATGAACAAGTACTGCAATAACATCACAAAAAATAAAGAAAACTAATGGGGCAGCGTATACCAGAGAGAGGGGGCCCTGTCTCTCTTGGCATATACTTACAAGAATGACTACAGTAGAAAACTCTTGATATGCAACAACAAGCTCTTTATTCCAATATCCAAATGATTACAATGATCCTTCCACTCTCTAAGTCTTTCACTACTGAACTATGAACTATCTAGCTTAGCAAGCTGAATGATATCCTCTCATATTTATACATATAGGAAGAGGAGTTACAACAATAGATCAGATCCTAAACAAGTGGATCTCATAACCAACAAATCCTAGATCCTAAATAAGTGAGTGGATCTCATAACCAACAAATCCTAGATCCTAAACATGTTGATCTCCTCCACTAAATCTTGGATTTGATCTAAGATAATTTGAATATGATAGTACAAAATATTTCATGAGATCCATGTGTCCAAATTCATGGGTATGAGCCACAACTTGGTCAAACCACTTAGCTACAGAATTGCAGGCTATAATGACTAGTTTTAGAAACCTCAACCATACACCCCTTATTTTCTACTTTTTGCAGATTTTCTTTGCGGTCACCTAAATGACCCATTCGACACAAAGCCCATATTTGACATTTTCTATATTCCTCTTCATTTGTTCATAAATTACATGTAAATTTTGACTACCAAAACTGCCAATTAGCTGCAGAATTGTCAATAGTTGCAGAATTGCCAACAATTGTTGAATTCAAAAGTAAGTTAGGAAATCACAACATCTACCCTAAGTAATCATCAAAACATTGGAAATTGACCATTTTAGTGTACATATAACACATGAATCTCTTGTAGGAGGTGAAAGAAGGGCTAATGACATCATAAAACATGTCAATTATGAGGCCCAACATCTTCTCCACACTTAAGTCATTGCATGCACTCATGCAATAGATACATAGGAAGTAGTGTCAAGTAGAAAGGATTTGTTTGACTTCCAAGGTTATTAATGACACAGAGAAATGGATGATGATGGACAAACAATGAAATATGAAATGTGGAGATGAAGTGTAAGGAAGTGAATACATAAATCTTCAAGAGTTTTCAGGGGCTAGAATTCCCAATTTAGATAACTACCTAGAGAAGAAATTGCTTACCCAACTTTACCTCTTTGGATGTATGATGATGATCTAAAGGACATTTGTTGAATTTTGGCTCGCTTGATGTGTGTTGATAGGAGAGGAAAACAATTTGGTTGCATATTCTGAAATAATGTTCTTGTACTAAAGATAAAAATTCTGAAGATGAAGGCTGCTCATGCTTGATGAAGAATGTCGATTGTTGATGTTGTTTAAATGAAGAATGCTAAGGAATCTTTGATGAGAAATCTGAAGATGACATGAAGAACACTGATACAAGTACTGGTGATGCTGCAATAAAGTATAAGATCTGACCCAAATTTGTTGATTGTTTACTGAACTTGTTGTTCATGAAATGCTTGAAATCTTGAAAAATTGAAAAATGATTAAAATCGATGCCAATAGGTGGATAAGCATTTCATGCTGATTTGAAATCATCTCCAAGTGCTGATCCATTAATTCATCATTATGAACTTGCTGGAAATTTCATTGATGCACTGTTCAATTTGTCATATTCTCTTCAAAACCCATGTCTCAGAATATTTTATTTCAGCCCCATATGCTTGTGATCTCTGTGCAAAAAGTGCCTATGAGAAAAGAAATCTGGTTGTAACAACGTTTCTGTAGCTGCAAAATCACTTGAATTTTGAATAAAAAAATGTTTTTCAAGTAAAAGAACATGTTGGATAAAAACAATATTCTTATGATTTGCTTCCATATTGGATGGAAATGACATCTCCACCCCTCCACCACACTCAAAACCTTGCATGTCCTTATGCATGTGAAGTAGGTGAAGGAGCATCTTTCATCAATGTTTGTGGAGATGGTTTGCAACAAGTTTGTACAAACTAAACTAAATCTTCATATGTAATCAATTTTACAACAAATCATTCTATTGTGCTTCATCTATTTCTACCTCTGTTTCCACCTTCTAAATGGTAGGCTGCTTTTTGGACTTTCTTGCAAAAGATGTAAATGGCTTATCTTTTTGCTGATATTCTTCCTCTTTCTTCTTCATAGCCCTTGTCATCCTTCTTGTACATGTAACTCTTTTGATTTACCCTTTTCACCTGATTTTTGGTTTGTTGTTACTTCAAGAGGAGATAAAATATTTTCATCTCTTTGTATTGGCTCTTCTTCAACAATTACCTCTTCACTTATGAACTTATTCTTAAACAAAAATTGATTCCAATTATAATTATGTTTTTGCAATTCATATACTATAATCATGTTGATAAGTCCATGATGATGCACGATTCTTTCTTCATTCTTATATTGCTTTTGAATATTTCTAGCCATATTAGAAAGGCTACTTAATAAAAAATAAGGCAAATTGATTTTTTCCTCTTTCTGAAGATGTTGGAGCAATAATATAAAAATACAACACTGTACCTTCCTTCACATGTGATGATTTTCACATATACCAATTCACCCCATGGGTGTTTTAACCAGCTCCTTGGTATACCATTCTTCCAATTAACTGATCCTTCTCTTGACCTGTTGAGGAAAGGTGTCCAAACTTTTTCTTGAAACTTCTTACTTTTGAAGTATCTTTTTCCCTCCCGAGGCAAACCTGTTATCTGTGCAATAAGATCCTCTGATATATCTATTTTCAAGTTTCCTATGGCAACCTTCTTATTATTGAAACTATGAGCAAAAGGCTTTGGTTATCTCCAAATTATATCCATCAAACTTGAGAAAAAACTGAAGACAATCAACCTCTTGTAAAATATGTATGCAATCAAGATGAAATTGTGAAATTTCAAAGGTTTGAGGTTCAATCCTATTATCCATTTGAAATATTCTGTTTTTCTAAAGGAGGAAACTTTGTCTCTATGCCCTTATAAAAAAATCGAATCTGAAAACCTTGGAATAAAAAACTGTTGTCTTCATACCTGGAACCACAATTTTGCAGAAAGCCCTAATTTTTGTGCCCACAATCAAATACGAAGTTGTTGCCACCTTCATGCTCTTGCACTTGAGATTTCTCCTAAAGTATGTTTCTTGATTCCATTTTATTCATAAATTCTAGCAAACTTCTGACCCATTTGAATGATTCCTCGGATTATTAGCCAAAGTATTTATGCACTAATGTAACGATCCAATACCTCTGTTCTAGATCTAAATCAAGAACAATAAATCTCTTCCCATGACATTGCATTACTGTGTTCTAAATACACTGAACATTTTCAAGATTTTAAATTGGTTATGAGAGTTGCCAAGATTCATTCCTTCAATGGTGACCTCTCACTTCTCACATCTAACAATTTGGATTCCTTAAATTCAATCTAAAATCGCCAACATAATATGTGCATGATTAGAACTCTAGAACCAATGCATCAAATCCAATATATAACAATGAATCTCATGTGCATAAATGTAAGACATAATATTTCTAACGAAAAGAGGTTAATACACTTGGAAATAATGGAGCAGTTGATAGTTACGTAGATGAACTCTACATCTCAGTTAATGCAGATCCTATTTTCATGGTGTTTGTTGTAACCGACTAAGTAGAACTAGTGCCTATATAATGATGTAATCAATCCTCATTCAATAGAGATTGTGAGCGTAGCCTCACTAGTGTTGGTTTCTCCTAATTCTAAGTTGGTATCAGAGTAGCGTTGGAGATCCGAGAGAACCAACTCTTTGAGGCAAGATCCGTGGAGAAAGATCTCAAATTTGATTTGGAAAAATTACCAGCGCCCCCCTATACAGTGTTAGAGGAGCGTCGATGCCCTCACACTTGTCTGGACCATTGCGAAGGGAACTGAAGCGAAACCTGATGCGGCTGCCGGTGCGACAACATCATAGATCCAAGATTGGGAGAAGTGTGAAAACAAGGCCAAGGTATTGTTGCGTATGTTTGTTAAAGATAGCATAATTCCACATATTAGAGAAGCTAACACTTGTGCTGAAACATGGACAATGCTTAAAGCCTTGTATGAAACTAGCAACACAAATCGTATTCTATTCCTGAAAACTAAATTTCTATTCATTAAGATGGATGGAAATGAATCTGTTATTTCATTTTTGGGTTGAATTAAAGAGGTGAAAGACAAGCTAGGAAACATAGGGCAAATAGTTTCCATCAATGATCTTGTCTCTATTACCTTAAATGGTATGCTAGAAGATTATCAGATGTTCATAACAGGTCTCGCAGCAAGGGAGAAACCTCCTACTTTTGAAGAATTGATAGGAATTTTGCTGCAAAAGGAAGAGATGCGCGGGAATCTAAAGCCTCAGAATACAGATTTGGCACTGTGGTCAAATAAGAGATCCTCAAGAGGGAGATCAGGAGAAAGAGGCAGAGGAGGCCGCTCATCGTAGAGAAGACAATCTCCATGGCTGAATCAAGGTATGCAATGTAACATGAATGAGCCAATTTTTTTTTTCTTGTGGTCGACCTAGACATCTTATTAAAGACTGTCATAAGAAGAAGAGTGATGAGGCTAGGAATAAACCTAGAAAACATAGAGGTCATTATGCAGAAGAATCTTCAAATCATGATCTCAGATTGTTTATTGCTAGTGATGATATTGATGAACCCCCGAATTTTGATTCACGAGACCTTAGATTGTTTGTGTCCAATGCTACTTTATCTGCTGAAACGGATGATAGTGTTGCCTGGTTTGTGGATTCTGGAGCATCAATACACATGACATGTAATAAGTTGTGGTACATTAATTTTAAAGAAACATAGAATGGAGCCAGCATATATCTTGGAGATGACCGTGCTCATCAAATCAAGGGATACAAAGACATTCCTATGACATTGCCGAATGGTACTATTCGTCACATTCACAATGTGGTGTATGTGCCAGGGATAAAGAAAAATTTAATATCTATGTCCACCATTACAAATCATAACTTGAAGGTTGAATTTTTCAATAATTATTGCATAGTGAAGGATCTAATGGACCAATTCAAAACTGTTTCAACGAGAGTCAGAGTAGGAGGCCTATACAAACTTGATGTTACCAGCAAAACACATCATGCACTGACTTCTGCAACTATGCCAACAGAGAGTATTTGGCATCAAAGGTATGGCCACATCAATCATCTCGATTTATTGTTATTACAGAAACATAATATGGTTGAAGGACTTCCCATGTTAAAGAATGAGAATGTTGCTTGTGATGGATGTGCATTAGGAAAGATGCATAGAGATGAATTCCCCTCTAATCCTGATAGGAAAAAGAGAGATGTTTTAGATCTTGTGCATACTGATTTTTTCGGGCCTATGTAGACTAGGTCTTTAGGAGGTGCATTTTACTTTTTGTTATTTATTGATGACTGCACGAGATACACATTTATTTCCTTAGAAGAAAAAGTGATGTTTTTGAGTACTTCAAGGAATTCATAAACATGGTGAAAAAGCAGACAGGAAAATCCATCAAAATCCTCCATTCAGATCAAGGGGGTGAGTATAAATCAAGGGACTTCATCAAATATTGCAAAGATCATGGAATAGCATAGTAGTTTACAATACCCCACACTCCACAACAGAATGGAGTTGCTGAAAGAAAAAATAGAACTCTGGTAGAGTGTGCATGCAGTATGATGAAAGGTAAGAATCTCTCAAATACATTTTGGGCTGAAGCTATAAATACTGCAGTTTACTTAAAGAACAAAAGTCCAACAAGGTGTCTTGCTAATATTACTCATTTCGAAGCCTTGTATGGTTCCAAACCTACAGTTCATAATTTGAAAGTATTTGGGTGTAAGGCTTTTGCACATATTCCAAAGGAGAATAGGAAGAAATTGGATGCTAAAGCCATTAAATGTATTTTCATTGGGTATTGTTCTGAATTCAAAACATACAAATTGTTTGATCCATCTACTCACAAAGTATTTGCGAGTAGAGATGTAATTTTCCATGAGCAGGAAGCAAGAAATCATGACGACAACAATCATGAGGAATGACATAGATTTATTGATGAAGGAGTTAAAGAAGAGTAGCAACAAGAACAATCATCACAACAACAACCACAATTGCAACAACAACCACCGCAGAAAACAACAACAACAAGAATGACTTAGTGATATGGACACTTCAAGCAGTCACAGTTCACCTAGAGGTGAAGACAGATCTTCACAAAGTGGGGAGGAAGATAATCAGTTGAGAATATCTTCACGACAGGTTCGGCTCCCTTAGAGGTATAGAGACTATTCCCTAATGAGTATCATTTCAAATGTCATAGAACCCATGAGTTTTAATGAAGCCAATGAACATGATAAATGGCGAAATGCAATGGAGGAAGAATATGAATCTATAATGAAAAACAATACTTGGGAATTGACTAAATTGCCTAAACATTAAAATCCCATTGGATGCAAATGGATATACAAACCCAAATTTAAATCAGATGGTAGTATAGACAAATATAAGGCTAGACTGGTGGAAAAGGGATATTCACAAACAAAAGGTGTTGATTATGCTGAAACATTTGCACGAGTAGCTAAATTGAATACTATCAGAGTGTTAATTGCTTTAGCTACAAAGTATCATTGGAAGCTACACCAATTAGATGTTAAATATGCATTTTTGAATGGTGAGTTAAAGGAGGAGGTTTACCTTACTCAACCTGAAGGGTTTGTGGGACATGGGAAAGAACACTTAGTGTGTAAGTTAAATAAAGCATTGTATGGACTAAAACATGCACCTAGGTCATGTTATGAGAAGATAGACTCTTTCTTTCTTCAACAAGGTTTTATGAGGAGCAAGAGTGATCCAAATATGTATACCAAATTTGATGAGCAGGGGTATATAGTATTGATTTCCTTATATGTTGATGATCTAATAATTACAGGAAATGCAGATAAATTAATTGATGAAATCAAGGAGCACTTGTCCCAATTTTTTGAAATGAAAGATCTTGGTGAGTTACATTACTGCCTAGGTCTTGAAGTTTGGAGAAATGCAGGCCAAACTTTTGTTTGTCAGATTAAGTATGTCAGAGAAGTACTTAAGATATTTAAAATGGATCAGTGTAAATATTCTATTGTTCCCATGCAACAAAATGTGAAACTTTCTTGTGATGATGGTTCGAAGGAGGTGAATAGCACTATGTATATACAGATGGTGGGTAGTTTGAATTATCTCACCACAACCAGACCTAATATTGCATACTCTGTGAGTGTGTTAAGTCAGTTTATGGTGAAACCTCAAGAAAGCCATTGGAATGCAGCAAAGGTGGTACTCATGTATCTAAAAGGAACACTTGATTATTGTTATTGGATAAATACATAAGTGCGGACACAAACCGATCTCCCTAGATCCACCTGGATCTAGAACAAAGAAAAACAGAATATGACTCTTTCCCTAGATTTTAACCATTGAATGAACTAGGAGGCAAGAATCATGAACATACCTTATGATCGCTTCCTTGGGTCTTTGTTGTTCCAGCTTTGCTCCAATGCTCTTGTACTGTCAAGACCACAACAATACAAACCAATCGAAGTGAAGACAACTCAATATATTCAACAGTCAATCTATGTATATGATCAAGGAATTATACAATAAAGTGGAAGTAGCTTTATGTGAAAGAATCATATTACTGTATCATATTAAATGTGAAAGAGAGATTACAACCATGGACTTGATGTCATAAGGTCCCTTCCAACTGTCCTTCATTCCCCACACACTTCTTGCTCCAAGGATTCTGAAACCATAGATCTGATAGCTACTCACAATCTATCTTGACAAAGCAAATCTCAAAGCCACTCTAACCAAGCCAAAGTTAACAAGCTCAAGAACCAACAAAGCTAACCCAAGCTTAAGAACAACAAAAGCTAACTTTCTCCAT
>ML812036.1:125224-167238 GCA_009831015.1 Picea engelmannii | reverse complement strand
GATAAGGTGAGGAGGTTAGGATGATCCCACTAAATCATGAAAGCGAGTAAGATCCAAACCATTCAGATGCCACCTCACCATAGAAGCTTCTCCTTCTAGAAGATTCGAGAAAACGCTCATTTTTCCCATGTGCTGGAATTCTCCCACCCTAGCTATAGAGCAACCTATGAACACCTCGCACCCTGGCTATAGTGCAACCTGCGAGAATGGGTCATTCTCGCACCCTGCCTATATAACAACCTGTGAACTTCCCTTTTTATAAGGTTTTTACATAGGAAACAACAATTTCTTTTCTTAGGAGAAGTTCTTCTCCCTTCTCTCTTTAGGAACTCAGGCCACTGACCCCTCTGAAGGCAACATATAGGTTTACATCATTAACAATCATAGGGATGATGAAAATAATGTGTAACAATTATGGTATTAAATATACTGATGCATTTGATGTTGAGTTGATAGGTTACTCAGATTCTGATTGGGCTGACAATACGGATGATCAAAGATCAACCACTGGATATGCGTTTAGCATTGGATATGGGGTTGTTTCATGGAGCAGTAAAAAGCATCCTACTCTATCTTTGTCTTCCACTGAAGCAGAATATAAAGCCTTGTGTGTAACAACTTGTGAAGCTGTTTGGTTGAGAAGAATTCTTCAAGATGTCAGAGAAGAACAAAAGGAACCTACAATGATCAAATGTGATAATCAAAGTTCAATCAAGCTGGCGAATACTCCAATTTATCATGCAAGGACAAAGCATGTTGATCCTAAATTTCATTTTGTTAAAGAAAAATTGCAGTAAAATGAAATAGCTCTTATGTATTGTAATACTTGTGAAAATTCTGCTAATATTTTCGCTAAGCCTCTTGGAAAGATTAAGTTTGAGTTTTTTAGGGAGATGTTAGGTGTAGAAGTCAATCCATTCTCCATTAAGGGGGAGACTTGGAAATAACGGAGCAGTGGATAGTTATGTAGATGAACTCTACATCTCAGTTAATGTAGATCCTATTTTCCTGGTGTTTGTTGTAACCGACTAAGTATAACCAGTTCCTATATAATGATGTAATCAATCCTCATTCAATAGAGATTGTGAGCATAGCCTCACTAGTGTTGGTTTCTCCTAATTCTAAGTAATACCATATTCCTGAAGATTGCATTCACTTCTAGAAATTAACCACATACTCATATTTCCAAATTTAAACTTCTGTCAACAAGATTCCTCTTCCATCAAAATGTTTTCACATTGATAGAACAACTCGATCTTTGATAAAACAACTCTACTCATTTCAGATCGTGAAGTTGGATTCGATATGGAAATATATTGAATCAAAGTTCTGAACCATGAAGGCGATTTTATAATATCTTCAACCAACAATGCTATTTTTGAAAACAAAGATAGTTGAACCCTTTGTGTGAGTTTTTAGAACAAAATGGCTACAACTCAGATTTTTAGAGAAGATGGAGAAGATGTTGCATCCACATGTCAAATCTCTGTGATCTCTTTAGATTTGATTTGCATCTCCTGCTAACAAACCCGTGATCATTTTAGATTTGATTCATAGGTCTGTCATACTCTATCTTCTGCTTTGAACACGTCTTTAAATCCACTTCATTGCTGACCTGGAACTTGTTGGATTGGATTTAACAGGTGAAAAAACTGAAGGATACAATTTTCCATCTCCTTCAATTCATATTTTTGTTGGATCATACCTGCATCTATACAAACCTACGATTTGGCTACAAAATCACAAACTTGCTATCATTTTCTGGAAAATATCAGTTGATAAAATCATGTGAATCTCCTAGATCCTTCAGAAATTTTGGAAACCGTCCGCATTGGAACTCAAATGGGCTCGTTTCCCACAAAACTCATGTGGTGGATTTTCTTGATTCTCCTCCACTTGTGGGAAATTGACCTCGAAAAATAGTTTCTATGTTTTAGCACGTGTTTCATATGCAAAGAATTCGTTACACAATTTCAGAGTTTCAAATGCAAGACAATTTTGAAGAGTCATTACCTTCTGTGTAATCTGTGTAATCTGTTGGGATTTGGTGACAATGAATTCCTCCAAGGATGGATTTGAATCCTATTATTCTGTGTTGGTTACAACTAAAATAGACCAAGTTTGAATATGGATAGGAGTGCATTTAATAATCAATTTCTTGTGTAAATGTATATAAATTTATGTAAGCCCGTAGAGGCAGATACGACAGAGTGAGAAGAATGAGAGAACTTGCAAGTCTGCTCTAATCTCCATGATCTAAATAATAAGACAATCGATGCCTATGCTTGGTGGACATAGCCCAATGTTTGGGTGAACCACGTGAAATCCACGTGTTTCTTATCTTTGTGATTGTTAATTATCATATGTGAATTATGTTTTTCACATTTGTAATTCTAACAAGTGGTATAAGAGCTGGTTAGAGGAGAGGTGTCAAGGGCGTCAAATTTCAGAGCAGCAGCAACAGTTCCATCTATGTGAGGTGCGTCTATTTCCACATCATCCCAGGTCCCTCCTCTAGAAGGGTGCGACGTCTTACTATCCATACTTTTCGTGTGTGTGAAGCTTAGTATTGTCGCAGTCCAACTATGAGGTACAATGTGTAGACTCTTTAAGATAGCCGCACTCCAATTATATCGAGACCTACGATGACTCTTTAAAACTCCGCGGATAAAGAAACATTCCCATGATTTTCTTATTGGAAAATTTAAGGTATGGTTCTTTGGAAAAGTAAAGGTGGGGGAATTAAAATGTTTTTTAATCAAAAAGTGTCAAGTCACGTGGGTGGATGTGTTTTAAAAGGTTTTTTATGGAGTGAAATTTTTTAAGGTATAAAGTAAATTAAAAGGGTTTTATGGAATATATAATTTTTTATTATTTTAAACCTTTTGTGGTTATCATTTAACCTTATTTATTAAGGATCCAAAAATTTCATCCATTGGTTAAAGAGCCAAGTATTATAAGTTTCGATTTGGGCATTAGGATATTTTGTGCTAATGGCTAAGATGCAGAGTTTGAAGTTTGAAGTTGAAAAGTTCAGTGGTAAAAGAAACTTTGAGCTCTGGAAGCTCAAGATGCGAGATTTACTGGTGCAACAAGGGTTGCAAAAAGCATTGGCAGGCAAGTCAAAGAAAACAACATCCATGACAAATGAGGAATGGGAAGATTTGGATGCAAAATCTCTTAGTACCATTTGTTTATGTCTGGTGGATGATGTTCTGTTTAATATTGTAGGAGAGGATACAACATCAGGCTTATGGAGCAAGTTGGAAAGTCTATATATGACGAAGTCCTTGATGAGAAGAATCTACTTGAAGAGATAGTTGTACAGTTTGTGGATGAAAGAAGGTACACAAGTTGCTGACCATTTAAATACTTTCAATACCCTTATAGTTCAATTGACTAGTATGGAAGTTAAATTCAAAGATGAAGATAAGGCTATTACACTATTGTCTTTGTTGCCTACATCTTGGGATAATCTAGTCACCTCTATAAGCTTTAGCTCAATAAATGTTTTAGATTATGACTCTGTTGTGGGAGCTTTATTGGATGAGGAGATGAGGAGAAAATCTAGTCAAGAAACCTCAACTTTAGAGGCGATGCTGGTCATAGGTCGAACTAAAGAGCAGAATGAGAGAAATTTTTCTCGATCTAAGTCAAGACACAGAAAGGGTAAAGAAAAATGTTGGTATTGTGGCAAAACAAGACATCTCAAGAAAGATTGCTGGAAAAGAAAGGAATCTGAGGAAAACTCTACGAAGGGAGAAAATTTGGCTGTAACAAATTCAGGTATGACTGATCGAGTTTTATCCATTTATAGTAATTTACAATATCAAGAAGAATGACAGTTAGATTCAGGTGCCTCCCACCACATGTTCTCACATAGAAATTGGTTCATTTCTTACCAATGTGTTGATGAGGGTGTAGTGTTTATGGGAAATGGTATTCCTTGTAAAACTATTGGGGTTGGCAGTATTAGAATCAAGATGTTCAATGGTATTGTTAGGGAATTAACAGATGTTAGATATGTACTTGATCTTAAATAATTTTTTTTTCATTGGGAATGTTGGATTTTTGTGAAAGATATAAGTATACAGGTCAAGGTGGAGCACTCACATTGTCAGAAGGTAGTTTAGTAGTGATGAAGGAAACAAAGGTTGCTAACATTTTTAAGCTGGAAGAGAGTACTGAAGTAGCATTTGAAGTGACAGATGTATCTTCTTGTTTATGGCAGAAGCATCAATGTCATAAGAGAAAGAAAGAATTGTAGGTATGAGTAAGCGGTAAATCATTTCCAGACTTAAAATCTTTGTTTCCGAATTCCTGCTTGTTTTATATCTCTGCAAGTTATGATGGTGGTATAAAGGGATGTTGTGTGTGGGATCCTACTTCTCACAAGGTCATCATTGACAAAGATATAATATGTATGGAACAACCAAAAGGGTTGATTCAAGATCACAACGGTAAATTTGTTTGTATGCTAAATAATTTAATGTATGGCCTATTGGTACCCAGAGAAATATACAAGAGGTTTGAATTCTTCATAGTGAGTCAGGATTTTTCAAAGGGTAGGAATGAATATACAATTTATAGTACATTCATAGTCTTGATGTTATTGTTGATGATATGATCGATGCAAGCTGAAGCATGGATAAAACCAGTAAGAAAATGACTCAGGTGGACATGACAATTCAGATGAGGGATCAACGAGCAACAAAACAAATTATAGGCATGGAAGTTGTTGGCATAGGGGCAGACCCAGGGCTCAACACTTCAAAAATGCACCAACAAAACCCTAATTACTGGCCCATTCGACAATATGTGTGAAGCAGATGAAGTATCACTCGAGGTAGAGGCAGGGGTGGTTGCAGGACTCAGAGGTCTACAACCCTAGCTGGAACACAACTTTGTGATTGTAACACCTTAACATAACACTTAGCAGTTATAGATATTTAGTATTCAACCTTCATTTACAACGTAGGTAAACCCTAGTAATAACAGATCAATGCAATATTCACCCAGATCTAGTATATTCAAGCACTAAGCACATTCACATAGGTTAGATCTAACATTCATTCATATTATTCAGCACTAAGCTTATCATATCAGATTCATCTAAGCATACATCAGTGCACTAAGCATTAATCATATGAANTATTCACCCAGATCTAGTATATTCAAGCACTAAGCACATTCACATAGGTTAGATCTAACATTCATTCATATTATTCAGCACTAAGCTTATCATATCAGATTCATCTAAGCATACATCAGTGCACTAAGCATTAATCATATGAACAATGAAACAACCATAATGCACAAAGCCACCATAACACATGATATACGTGGTTCACCCCTAGCTTGGGGCTACGTCCACCAACTCTTCTTCTCTTTTATTGTCTTTTGTCAATATTTTACATGCACAGAGCCACAAGATCCTACTCCGCATAGGACAGGAGATCTATGCGCACTTCGCTAGATCCTCCTTCCCAGAGCTATATTACAGCACAAAGCCTTTACATGGTCTCTTACAGTCACTTGCACTTAGCTCTGCAAGTTCTCAACATAGCCCAAAGCATTTACAATTTTCACTCAACGCTTTGGCCAGGTACTAAGCTTCTTATTTCTTACATCACCTAAACTTCTATTTATACATTACAAAAAGGGCCTAAACATTGATAAAACCATGGGCCGACATCCCCATACCCATTACATAAGCCCAAAACCCAAAAAACCCTAAACAAGGGGCCAAGATCCCGCAATCTCCGCTTCGACTTGCACTCCACCTTTGACTTGCACTCTGCCTTCGACTTGTGCTCCGCCTTCAACAGCCTGTCGAAGTCCCAAAATAGGTAAAACATGACCAAGGATCCTCAAAACTTGGTCAAGGGCCAACAAGCCCCCAACACTCACTTGTGACTCATCCTGAGTCACTCTGGTTTGGGTAGTTCTGCTTCAAAAGCCTCGAGCTTGGCTCGAGCTACTTCGACTTGTTATTGCGCCAAGGCTTCCTGCTCGTCGAAATCTTGGATAGCTACTTCGTTGATAGGTCCCTCTAAGCGTTGTTCGACTGCAGTGACTACTTTTTCTAGCTCTACTCCTTGACCTTCAATCTCCTCAAACAGTTGGCACGCTTCATCCTGGACTGGTTGGAGCCTCTGAGTCACTTCCATGACTTTGCTTTGTATGGTGTGGACTTGCTGTTGAGAAGTGCGCTGTTCCTAGGATCGCTTCATCCTTTCAACTACTGACAGGAGCTTCAACTGCGCCTGTACTATCACTGCTTGCTGCTTTGCCTCCTGGAGCTGTGACTCCAGTGCCTTTAGTTCAGGGTCTTCAGTAAGTTGCTCGTAGGTTTGTGCACTTCTACTGCTAAGATGTTTACATTCCAGAGCGAATGCTCTGATCGTCTCAACTGTGCTCTGGGCAGTGGATTCTCTTTGGTCTTGCATGTTCTGCTAGGTACTTGGCACTGTTTGTAGCTCTAGATATGTTATTCTTTGTTGAATTTGCTGAATGTATTCAACGAGCTTCGCTACTTGATGCTCTACTAGGTCTTCCACCTTTTTCTCTAAGCCTGTCACAGAGCGAAGTGCTCTTTTGACTACTTCTTTGACTCTGAGCTACTTTGCGAGCAACTGATCTTTATCTTGCTTGACATGTGCTCTCTCCTCTTCGAACTTGGTGTGGAGGTCATCCTTCTCCTGTTGCGCAACTTGGCATTTCTCTACCACTTCCTGTTGTTCTTGCTTCAGGGCCACCATGGCTTGTTCTTTCTCTTCTTGCACTCGACGAAGGCCTGCTTCCGTCGCATCAACTATTATGCAGATTTGGGCAGGCTCATCTGATGGCGGGGGTGCAGTGGATACTGCGTGGCTGGATTGAAGGGCCCGCTGTACCCCTCTTAGTTCTTTCTCAATTTTTTCATACATGGTTTCTTGATCGGCTTTAGTGTTCTGCATAATATCATGCAAAGTGTCTGATACGTCTGCGGTGATGAAGTCGAAGTCATTGAGCATGAGCACAATCTGCAACTTAGTCTTGGTGGCTTTGGATTTCTTCCGCGAGGTAGGTTTCGTGGGGGAAACCTTTCTTTTCTTAGAAGGATCAACCTTATCAATAGGATCCCTAGGCGATGTTACTTCACCTTGATTCTGCTGATCTTCTTTGCCACTGGTCTCTTCTTTATCTACTTCGTTATTATCTCATCATCCAGGTGATTCTAAAGTAGTTTCGTCTGATGCATTGATCAGGTTTTTTACCTCTTCGGTCTTCTTCATTCTGCTAGGTCTAGGTGTATCATGCTCTTCGTGAGTGGCCTCCGAGCTGCCAATTAGTTTGGGATCACAAATTTCCGCGGGTTCAGCAGGGATAAGGAGTTCTGCAGACCAGTCCTTAGTTATCTCTTCTAGGTCCTCTTCTGTGAGCTTATAGTATGACTGAAGATCTTCTTTATGCTCATCTGCGCACACAATGATATAAATAAAGTGTCGATCTACACGGAACTTCATGAGGGGTCTGAACTAGTGAAAGGTGTTCGACATCATACGAGGGATAGCCCTGATAGCCCTCTTTAATTGGAGACAGTATGTGTGGAATACCATGTTCGACTGCCATTGTTTTCCCATATCGCTCGAGTACCAGAGCATGGTGAAATTCGTAGTGAGCGACTCAATGTTGGGGAAGGTCTCACCTTTCGACATCTCCCAAGTTGTAAATTCTATGAGGATCAACAACCAGCTGAAATGGAACTCATAGCCTTGATCCTGAGCTTCACGGAAATCCAATTCTAGCTGGTTGACTAAGTACTTCGCCCAGTTCATTTGGAGTCCTTCTACACATTTTCCGGCGAGGTCAACAACAAACCTTGTGACCTACGTAGGCCTGTTCTTTCTCACCAGATTTCCTGCAATCAGCTGGCAGGCCAGGCGCACTACACCATTCTCTATGGAGCCTACCTTATAGCCTCGCGTCCCATTTTCTACATTGCCATAGGTATCCTTAATTCTTTGTGCTAGGGCGCGGTCTGCAACCTTCCCCAGGTAGAAGTCTTGGGAGTCTGGTCCCTGCATGCTCAATACAGTGATCCTATGGATCAACATTGGATTGACCGTGATGCGTCTGTCTAGCCATAGATAGCCTCCATGGTAGCACGATAGCAGGATCTTAACATATGCATTAACCTCCTGGCGCCTTCCAAAATGTGGAATCTTCATCACATTCAAGATGGTGGACTGCGCGAGGTTCATAGTCCATGGTTGGGGGATTATTTTCAAGTTCTTCCCCTTCATCCTAGTCAAGTACTTGTGAGGAGCGAGCATATTGTGGTTCTTGCAGTCCCCTAGGTTGAAGTCGTTGATTTTTAATGTTGCGATATTATCTTGTTGTGTTCTAACTGCACGTATCCCCTTCGGGAGGTACGCAGTAACTAGGGTGTAATCGAAGTCTCTGGGGACACTGTCACGACTCATCGCACCAGCCAAAGGTGGGATGTATTCGAGAAGGATAGTCAAAATTAACTTCGCATTTGCAAAGTCATCTCAATGCTTGGTTCTTTTCTCGGCCGCAACTCAGGATGTTATGGATCTGCGAGTAGTTGATGGGGATGCTTGCACTCCTCTCATTGACGAGGCTTGAATCTCTGCGTACATTACTTTTTCGGCCATTAGATCGATGAGAACTTCTTCGACCAACTTCTCTACGACACTGAGTTTGTCCGACATGCACGCTCAAGATCGGATGACTCAGGTCAATGAATGGATGTTCAACGCAATAGAACATGTGTCGATCTCAGCAGACACAACCCAGTAGCAACGAGTTCTTCTGTTGGCTTGGATACAATTCGTGAAAGTGTTCTTAGTGTAATAGTCGATGAACTAAGCAGACAACGAGGTAACATATCTCTCCAATGGGTGAGAAGACTTCATCAATGCAGTTCTATCCGTTACAGAGCGGTCCCAATGGTCTGATGGCGAGCTTTCTGGTCATAACTGTTGTTCTAACCTTTCGGGGCGTTGGTCTAATGGTTATAATGCTTCCAATGTTCATATCGCTCCGCCATGGTGAAGTGCCACTTTGCACTGTTCTGATATCCCGATGAAGTTGCAGTTTTGAAAACCTTCCTTCTGCGAAGTTCCCTCCGGAACCTTCTACAACTTTTCTATCTTTTCTCTCTTCTTGCTGAGATTTCTAGCCTTTTTTCATGTGATATGCGTTACTGGGTTCCTCTTCCCATTCTGATTCTTATCTGTACTCAACATAGTAACTTCACGTTGTTGATATTCTTTCATAGGGTTAGAGAGTAGTACTTCTTCTCAGTCTGAGGTAGGTGCTCTGCTCTTCTGTACAAACATATATTGTATGTATTCCTGGGTTCTTTCATCTTCGACGTCCAGATAGCTGGTCCTCAATAGCTTCGAATGGTCCTCTTGTTCTTTTAGTAGATGTGCTATCCTCTTCGTCATGAAGTCTCTTAGTTCTTGCTTCTTCTATTCTAGGGCTTCCTCTTCTTTTCTTTTGGCCCGATCCTTCTCAATCCAGGTTTTTCCTAGTAATATAGCGAATGGGGAGCTATTCTCAATAAATTTAACAGCCTCAAAATCTTCCTCTGTCGAAGTTCCATGAGCACTCATATATATCTGGGTGAGTCTTCCACATAGGGTTATCAACTTTCCTCTAAATAATCCTATTCCTCCCAGTGAAGGGATCATAGCAGGTTTTCCTAAAATTTCCCAAGTTCTTTTTGTGATGATATTCACCTGTGTTTCCTCATCCAGAACACAGTCAATGTCGAAGTCTCATATTCTTGTTTCTATGCACTCTTTTTCTTTGAAGATCTCTGATAAGTTGATATTTCTGTGATCATTCAGTGTTTCTTTCATTCGTAGTAATACAATCTCTGATTCTTTCTGGGGTTTTGCCATGGTCTTAGTTGCTTGATCTTCCTCATGGTTTTCTTGTCTCATATTCATTCCGTCAACCTTAGCAATCATTCTAGGGCAATCCAAAACTTCATGGTCCATAGATTTACAACAAAGGAAAGTAGGACCTCTACCAGGGCATTATTTAGCAAGATGTCCTGGTCTTATGCAACTATAGCAAAGAGTTAATCCTCTCTTTCTCTTGGATGATCCCCAACCTTTCCTGTACTGCGCACTAGGATCACAATAACTAACCCGCACACAATTCTTTCTAGGATACTGCATCCATTTGTTAGTCCAAACATTATTTTTATGCATAGGAATACCATATGTTTCATTATTTCTACCAGATCTATTCATATCAAACCTTCTTTCTTCTAACTGTACCCTAGTTTTCAAGCTAAGACAAAATTTATTAAACATACCTAGATCCATACTTGTGAAACAAAAATTTCCACTTATCTTACCTTTTCAATCAAAACTTTTCACTGTTCTTACCTTTATTAGAGCACAAAGATTTAATATCTTACCTCTTTTCTTCAGATCTGACTTCTCTTCTTAGCACAGAGCTTCACAAGTCAAGTAGAATAATGCGCACTAGGGCAACAGATCTACGCACATAGCTTTCTCTTTTCTTCATTTCCCAACAATCACATTTTCAGGTCCCGACAATAGAACCATTTGTTGGCACAGGGGCAGACCCAGGGTTCAACGCTTCAACAATGCACCAAAAAAACCCTAATTACCGACCCTTTCGACAACACTTGTGATGCAGATAAAGTCTAACCCGAGGTAGAGGCAGGGGTGGTTGCAGGACTCAGATGTCTGCAACTCTAGCTAGGACACAGCTCTGTGATTGTAACACCTTAACAAAGCACTTATCAGTTATAGATCATTAGTATTCAACCTTCATCTATAGCGTAGGTAAACCCTAACAATAGATGAACACAGTATTCATCCAGATCTAGTATATTCAAGCACTAAGCACATTCACATAGGTTAGATCTAGCATTTATTCATATTATTCAACACTAAGCTTATCATATCAGATTCATCTAAGCATACATCAATGCACTAATCATTAATCATATGAACAATGAAACAACCATAATGCACAAAGCAACCATAACACATGATATATGTGGTTCACCCCCAGCCTGGGGATACGTCCACCAACTCTTCTTCTCTTTTATTGTCTTCTGTCAATCTTCTACATGCATAAAGCCACAAGATCCTACTCCGCTTAGGACATGATATCTTCACACACTTCGCTAGATCCTCCTTCCCTGAGCTAGATTACAACACAAAGCCTTTACACAATCTCTTATAGTCACTTGCACTTAGCTCTGCAAGTTCTCAGCATAGCACAAAGCATTTACAATTTGCACTCAACACTTTGGCCAAGTACCAAGCCTCTTCTTTCTTACGTCGCCTAGAATTCTATTTATACATTACAAAAAGGGCCTAAACATGGGTAAACCCATGGGCCGACATCCCCATACTTGTTACATAAGCCCAAAATCCAAAAATCCCTAAATAAGGGGCCGAGATCCCGCGATCTCTGCTTCGACTTGGACAGCCTGCCGAAGTCCCAAAATAGATCAAACATGACCAAGGATCCTCAAAACTTGGTCAAGGGACAACAAAATTATACAGAGATGGTAATGGTAAGCTATGGTTGGAGTTCAGTATGAACATTGTAAAACCAGTTTTTATCCCTCTTGCTTTCCATTATAAGTTTTCTTCAAGCATAGGTCCTGTCTATAAAGAAGAAAAGGTTATGTCTCATGTAAGTTTAGTAGGAGGTCTGTTGTATGTGATGAAATGGTTAAGGCTAGATGTTTCACATGCTAAAGATGTTGTCATATATGTGACAGATTCAGGTGTTGCAGTGAAATGGTTGCTTCAGCGTTTGAGAAGCACAAATGTCACCTATAATGGTTACAGATGGTCTGTGATAATTGTAATGTATATTTTACAGGTGTTTTGGATAGGAGGATATCTATCACTAAATATGTCTCACAACACAATTGTGGAAGACATGTTGGAGGTGAAGTGACCCCTCAGGAACTCCAAACTCGTGCAAGTCACACAGGCGAGATCATGAAACCATTTTTATTAGAGAAGCTGCAGTGGTGCTTGGCTTCTCTTGGCTTGCAGAAAAGGTGATGAAAAAAAGGAAGGAGCAAGCTATCAAGTTAATTGTTGTCAAGGTGGAGATTGTTGGGATTTGGTGACAACGAATTCCTCCAAGGATGGATTTGGATTCTATTATTCTGTGTTGGTTACAACTAAAATAGACCAAGTTAGAATATGGATATGAGTGCATTTAATAATTAGTTTCTTGTGTAAATGTACATAATTTTATGTAAGCCCGTAGAGGAAAATATGACAGAGTGAGAAGAATGAGAGAAATTGCAAGTCTGCTGTAATCTCCACGATATGAATAATAAGACAACCGATGCCTATGCTTGGTGGACGTAGCCCAATGTTTGGGTGAACCACGTGAAATCCCTGTTTTCTTATCTTTGTGATTGTTAATTATCATATGTGAATTGTGTTTTCTGCATTTTCAATTCTAACATAATCTACAAATAATGTTCCAGATTTGGCTTTTACTGCTTGTAATCACCGTGCAGAAACTGCCATCGAAACATGCCGCTACAAGAATTCTAGTAATTGACTGACATAAATGAATTACTAGAAGTGCAAATTCCTGTAGTAAATACTATGGGTATATATGAAATTGTTCATCTATGGCATGAATATTTTGAAGCTAGTGTATAGTTCCCATGAATGCTGGAGGTTGCCCTAAATATGGCTGGAATGTGCATGTCTCACAGGAATACTTGGAACTTTGAAGACCATTTGAGAAATAAACCAAGCCAAGGAATATGTGATGAAAATGCTTGAACCTTTTGGATTGATTTGAGTTAAGGAGTTCGCTACTTGCAGGAGATATGATAAAGGATTTTGTTGACATAATTCTTCCCTTATACTACTACTCATCTGAGTTGTTAAAATAATCCTCAATCATCTTTCCAAAATTATGCTTTTAGTGATGCTATATAATACCATCTTCAAAATGATGAAAGTAAGAGCATAAGAAAACTAGACAAATCCAACACACCAACTTGATTAAAGCATCTACGGGGAGACTGATCCATCAACAAAGGATATGCAATGTGAAGAGGATACCAAATAGGAATTGTAGATATAATAAACAATCCCAAGGATGAGATGGATGAGAGTATTTTAATCAAAATACTCTATCACTTTTATAACTTGGTGAAGGATCAGATTGCAAAAACAAATCCGTTGAAGCTGATTTAATTCTTTATTTGAAAAAGCATAAAAAGGTTGTTGCACTATACTTGGGCCAACCACTATATGCAACATTTATTGAAAATTTTATTAGCTACCCTACCCTACTTGAGAAAAAGGAAAATATCTTCTCAATTGTAGGTGTATTTCCAGTGAAACCATGTGTGCAACAAGATTAGGAATATACTCATATACAAGTATGGAAAATGTACCTTGATGGATGTCCAGATATGAGAGGCCAATTGATTTGATTGCATTGATGCCAAGAAGTGATCAAGAAAAAAATGGTTCCTTGGCTTGATTATTGTTTGGAACCATTCTTCAATATAATCCTTCATTCCTCGGCTTCCTTGTACGTCAGTATTGTCAGCTTGCATGTAGGTCTTCTTCACACCCCACAGGTCTTCAAAATTGTGGCTCTCATATTCTTCAATGCACAAAGGATCTAGACATGCAATGAATTCTTCAATTTTGGGCCCCAATATCTTCTCTTCATTTGATGGGGTCCATAGCTCTTTGATCTCTTCTTCAAGGTGGCTAGGATGATCAAAGGAAACTTCTATATCTTCTTTATACTCATGGAACTTTTGGTCCTCTATTCCTTTTTGAGATTCATATATGTTCTTCACCATTGTCAATATTTTCTCTTCTTGAGAGGAAGAGATGCCGATCGCTACTAGGATTTGAGAAAGTTCATGGAGTAACATTCTTATTCACTCAACAACTCTTGAACATAGTTTAAGTTTCTTTACTGGCTGATAATCCTTGTATTGCACATGGATTAGTGAAAAGGGAGGTCTTTTTGAATAAAAAAATGCTATTTCTATACTAAGAAAACTTGAAAGCAAAGCGTGTACTTGGAAATATCATGCTACTAAAAACTCGATGTCACCAAGTTATCTGTTGACATGAGTATGCATCAAAATTAAATGAAAAGACTGAAAACCAAATTGCCGATGCTTATTCCCTTTAGCATCTCCCTGACAATGACGCCAAAAATGTCGAGCAATTCGATTTCTTAAATTGATTTACATTAAATTATCAACCAAGGAGCTCGCAAGATTGTGAGATGCCAACAAAATATAGGTAGGAGTAGGAAACTAAATCTAAGCTAAGAAAGCTGAATCAAAATGATTTTCTTGACAAACACCTCCAAGAATCACAGTCAAGGATACAAGTGCTCTGTTACAATGATAATTTAGCTACTTCATGGCTTGACTAATTCTTGTAGCTTGATCAAACTAAAAATAAACACTGCAAAAAGGAAATGCTACAGAGTTTAACTGAGGTCAATGGACTTATGTTTCAATCATTAACCAAATTCATTTGATTGATATCAAGAGCATCAATTGGTTTTGTGATCACTTATAAAACTCAACCTTTAATGACTAACTATATAGTGAAACCCACACTTGCACAAATGAAAGAGCATAAAGAAATGAACATGAAATGGAATGAGAAACTACTGCAATAAAATTACACAACAAAAAGAAAATTGATTGGGCAACATATACCAGAGAGAGGGGGCCCTGCCTCTCTTGGAATATACTGCCAAGAAGGACTACAATAGAAAACTCTTGATATGCAACAACAAGCTCTTTATTCCATCATCAAAATTATTACAATGATCCTTCTAGTCTCTATCTATTTCACTACTGAACTATGAACTATCTAACTTACCAAGCTGAATTATATCCTCTCATATTTATACATATAGGAAGAGGAGTTACAACAAGAGATCGGATCCTAAACAAGTAGATCTCATAACCAACAAATCCTAGATCCTAAACAAGTGGATCTCATAACCAACAAATCCTAGATCCTAAACATGTGGATCTCCTCCACTAAATCTTGGATTTGATCTAAGATAATTTGAACAGGATAATACAACATATTTCATGAGATCTATGTGTCCAAATTCGTGGGTATGAGCCACAACTTGGTCAAACCACTTAGCTACAAAATTGAAGGCTATAATGGCTAGTTTTAGAAATCTCAACCATACACCCATTGTTTTATACTTTTTGCAGATTTTCCTCATGAATCACTTAAATGACCCCATTCTGCACAAAACCCATATTTGACATTTTCTATATTCCTCTTCATCCGTTCATAAATTACATGGAAAGTTTGACTACCAAAACTGCCTATCAACTGCAGAATTTCCAATAGCTGCAAAAGTTCCAACAACTGTTGAATTCAAAAGTAAGTTAGGAAATCAAAACATCTACCCTAAGTAATCATCAAAACATGGGAAATTTACTATTTTAGTGTACATATAACACATGAATCTCTTTTAGGATGAAAATGGACAATTACAGGAATCTGGTTAATGAAGTAAATGGAGATAGAAGGGGGAATTAGGTGAAATAATGGCTAATGGCATCATAAAACATGTCAATTATGAGGCCCAACAATCATCCAAGTGGCTGAAAATGAATCCCATAATTTTCATAAAGTGCCCCAAGAGAGGTCAACCATCCTTTAGTGAAGAAAATGCTTTAAAAAAGTGTAGAAGGAGGGGGGCGTTCTGGCATCTGACACATGAAAAGTGTATATGAGGTCCATCTTGAGGAAAACAACCCATATACACCTTGGAGAGTGTGAGCAATGCCTCAAAATTCGTGATATGCCTCAAAATATGTGAAACTGCCTTGAGAAATGTGACACTGGATGATTAGGTACAGAGTCATCTATGCGGGCCAAAATTTGGTACATACATAAGAAAGAAAGGGTCCATGTTGGTAAGGTGTGCTAAACCATGGGTGTGACAACCCTTACAAAGCACAATCACCTTTCACATAGAAAAATAATAAGTGAATAGTTAGGGCCCCATAAATAATGTATCCTAGTAGATCCACCTTAGAATTTCCTCCAAGGGGTAGTCGATTGGAGCAATAAAACCAAGCACCCTAAGAATGGGGACTAAAAGGACATGCCATGACCATCCACTTGAGGATATATGGGTAACCTCTAACCAAAAATTGTACATCAAGTCATCCCATCATGGCCACACAAAAATAAATCATCACACTTTGGGCACATCAGACTGGTCACATCTTGTGAAAAAAATGTAGGGTACACTACAAAGAATCTGGGGTGTAACATGCTGCATGTGCATAAGAGTTCCCAAAGTTGTAATATTGGATATGGATGGAATTAAAAGCATGTCTGCCAACTTATTAGTGCTTCCCTTCTTATACTTGATGACTAGATGAAATTGTTGCAAAAACCCCATCCACTTGTAATGCCTAGTTTGTTGAAGCTTACTATAGGCCTACAAATACTGTAGTGGTTGGTGATCTATGTGGATAATGGTGATGTATGTGGATAATGGTTTCCTTTCCCATTAGATAGTGCTTCAACTTCTTAACAACTTTAACTGAGGCATAGAGTTCCTTATCATAGGTAGGGTAGTTTAAGACTCACCCATGAAACGTTTTAGAATGATAACATACCGACTTACCTCCTTGCATCAAAACTACCCCCATAGCATACCCACTTACATCTGTCTTCTCTTTAAAGGGAATATACAAGTTTGATAATGGAAGAATTTGTGTTGCACTAATATTTCTTTTCATCGCATTGAAATCTTTCTGCTAACTTTCCCCACTGGAAACTCTTACCATTGGCTGTTATGGCACAAATTTGTGCAACTACCACTAAAAATGATGTTATGAACTTCTGTAGGTATTGTGCTGCCAAAAAAAAGATCCAAAATTCAATGAAATTAGTAGGAAGTGGCCATTTCATGATGACCCCCATCTTTGCAGGATCTATCTTGATCTCCCTTCCACGGGTCACATACTCCAAATACACCAGTGAATACTAAGAAAACTCACATTTCTTGAGGTTAGACAATAATTGGTGCTCTTTCAAAGTCTCCAACACCTGTATGAGATGTGAGATGTGATCCTCCCAGGTATAGCTATAAACCAATTTATCATCCAAATACACTATACAAATGAATCTAAATATGGGTGCAATACATCATTCACCGATCTCATAAATGTAGATGGTCCATTACATAAACTAAATGGCATGACCAACCATTCATACAAATATTTCCTTGTATTGAAGGTGGTCTTCCAGGTGTCTTCTTCTTTGATACATACCTGGTGATATCTCTATTTGAGATCCAAATTGGTGAAGTACTTGACATGCTGCAACTGGTCTAACAAATCATTTATCCTAGGTAGAGGGTATTGATTCTCGAGTGTAATATTTTTCAAATATTTGCAGTCGATACACATTCACCAAGTCCCATCCTTCTTGGGTACTATAATGATAGGTGACCCACAAGGCGAGGTGCTTGGTTGAATTACTCTTTGCTCTAGTAGCTACTACAACTATTTCTTTACTTCATCTGCTTCTAGAAAAAACTATCTACACAACCCAATATTGGGTAATGGGGAGTCAAACAACAACTGTATCTCATGCTCCACTTCCCTTTTAGGTGGTATCTCTTTAGGCTCTTGGAACACTCCTTTTTATTCTTGCAACAACTCCTATAACTGTTGTTTATGCTTGTTAGTACATCTCTCGAGGGATGCCTTTAGTCTTACTGATTCATCACCCAACTGATTCTCTCGTAAGAAAAATAAAACATACTTTTTACTTGAACTAATCAACTTTTTGGCTTGGTTTGCACTTACTAGTGAGATCTTTGATTTACCTTTATGTGCATTAATGATGAAATACTTCCCATCCTTGATCAGGTGGTACTAGTTTTCTATCCACATGAAGATCACATCCCTTATATACATGTAGGGGCTTCAAAACACTACACTACACATGTCAAGGGGTACTACATCTAATTCCACTTCATCAATAAAATCTGCACTTACAACAAATTTGATCTTACACTATTTCATGACCTTGATCTATGCATCCTTGTTTACCCACCCCAATGGATATGGGATAGGATGATTATGAAACTCCAATCCAAGCTTGTTGACCAGATTGACTGCTATGAGATTGGACTATGAACCGAAATTGAATAGAGCGTCCAACTTGGTCTTCTTGACCTAGATCTTGTTATGGAAGATTTTTTTCATATCCTTCTTTTCCTTGTGATGAAGGCCACTCAGATTCACCTCCTTCTGCATTGAAGTGTAGGAAATCTTCTCATCCACATTTGAGCTACTCTCTACCCGATTTCTTGAATCCATGACTAGAACTTTATTCTTATTGGCATCCTTTTAACGGTTCTCGGGGTTCACCTTTGGATGTAGTTTCCAACACTTTTCCTCATTGTGACCATCAACATTGCAATGGTTATAGTGGTTACTTCGATCCTTGCACTGATGTACACTAGTTGTTGTCTTCTTATCTTTCCCTTTCCCTTTCTTCTTTCCCTCCTTGGAAGCATCTTGGTTCTCTTTCTATTTGGAACCACTCGTCTGTCCTTTCTTCTGGCCTATATTTTCCAGATATTGTGCTTGCACATAGGCCTCATCGACTATCTTGGGGTTGAAGAGCATCACTTTCTTTCACAAATGACTGTGTATACCTCCTATATACTTGAGGAGTATATCTGGGTTCTTGGGTGAGATACCCAACATGATAACCATCTTTCTGAATTTGGTGGTGTACTCTTGCACATTCTTCCCCTTTCTTTGCCTGAAGTAATGCCAATGAATCCATTGGTCCTCTACATACTTGATAGGGTAGAATTGGGACTTAATGAGGGTTTTGAAATCATCCCACTTAGTTACTGGAATATCACCCTCCAACCTAAGTGTTTCTGTGTGATTTTACCACCAGGTTAATGCATGGCCCTCTAATTTTAGTTTGAAAAACAAAATATTCTACTCCTCATCTATATTATGAACACTGAAATAGACATCTAATTGTTGCAACCAATGATTCAAATTTAATGCATCAATATCACCTTTGCATGGCTTGATATCCACCTTCGCTTCCATTTTAAGTAAAGACATTGAAGGGGAAATGGACCTGGAACTTGGTTTCTTTTTCTTGGGCTCTTTCCTTGACTCCTTTTCTGATTCTTCATTATCTCCCGATTTCCAATCTGATCTATTCTCTGAGTTAGATTTCTAACCTCCATGAACGGTCCGAGCTTGCTCTCTAGAGATTTCACGAGGAGGGGCATATTGCAAGAGATGTCAATGACTTTCTCTTCTAGCCTTACAAATCTCTCTTCCATTGGATCTCAAGGGTTGTTGTGAACAAACTCATTTGCCATTTCTAGGATTCTACGACTTGTTTGTTAAGCTAGTTCATAGATCCTGCAAATTTCCCCAGATATCCCAAAGAAAATTTCTCTGATACCAATATGATTTGTAAACTGCCATGTATATTCCACCGAAATAGTTCTTCATAATAGATCTTAAACTATTTTGAAATCTTAGATTTTGCAATATGTTTCTTTAGATCCTAGATTAGTTAGTTACTAGCTTTGCTTGAATTTATGAAATAACTGAATTACGAAAATGAAAGGAATGAGCAAAAATATATACACCATCCACACAATTGAACGCAATACGTATCCTAGGAGATCCAATATAGGACAAAACCCAGCTACAAGGTGAGGCCTATGCTCTACTCCCTTTTCTTCAGTTATGGAAAGCAAGTACAAGGAAAGAGGCACTCATTATGGAGTTTCCTCTGATACTATGGCCTGAATGAATGCTACAAAATATACTACCTCTTCTGTTATGCTCTCAAACTACCACTCCTTGGATTCTCTGCTCAACTATGGAACAAGTACAATACAAAATAATGGAACCCTTTCTCCTTCTAGCGGCCTTGTATTTAACATAGCCTGATAGCTATCTAGGGTTAAGGTTTTAACTTCCTTAACCCTCAATTAGCCATAATATTTCTAGCTAGCCCTACATTTTTGAGTAACAGGTGTTGATGTGGCATCCACTCATACCTTGGTGGTCAACAAGGTAGGTCAACTCGTGGGAGGCATAACTTTTGCATATGAGCTCCGGTTGAGGCATGATTTTCACCTTTGGAAAGGTATCAGAGTGTTGAACATATTCAAGGGTGTAGAGTAAGTCTCGAACACGATAACCCCGTTGTAATATTGGTTGTTGTCATTGATTTCAACCCTAGTAATGGGTTTTGGACTGCAAGATTGATGAAGGTATTTGGACATGAAGGAAAATGCACATGCATATACAACACCCATGGATGTATAGTATACATCTTGTTGTTTCTAGTGGTATGTGGTATATCACGTGGATCCTCATGGTTGAGGAGAAATAAATTTTTGAAGATGACAAAATGAATTGAAGAAGGAAGTACATGTAGGCCCTGAAGATAATTAAAGAAAAGAATAACAAAATAAGAAAGTGTCAGGTCAGCCCTAATGTTAAAAGGAAGTGACATAAATGGTATAAATAAACATCATTATACATTCATTTGATACAAGTCGAATTTCAGAGGAAATAGGAAGAAAAGAAGGCCAGATTTCAAGGGAGGATGAAGTCTTTTGGTGATGTGTTCTAAGGTATGTTATTTTCAGGTCATCTTACCATTTTTGCTATAATTTTTTTTATTGAACGATTCAGATGGTGAAATCGATATGGTATTGAAAAGACATATAAAGGTACCTCTGGTAAAATTTTTAGCTCTTGCTTCTCTATAATTATGGAGATACACTCTGTGGAAGATAGGGTTTGTGACCAGTCCTGAAGCTGGTCAATAAACAAGTGTTCCAGGTAAAACAGTCATAACTTCTTCATCGAGAATCCAAATGAAGTGGGACAAATTTCATTGGAAAGAGTACGGACTGTAGTTTCTTTTGTGCAAGTTTGAGAATCGGATGTTAATTATTGAGCGAGGGACATTCTATGCAAGTTCACTCTCCTGAATAGACTAGAATTGAATAAAGTCTACCATTCTTTCTATAACCTCTTTTTGGGGAGGATTCAAGGAGTGAAAATTGGAGGAGTTTCAGAGAATACATTGAGTAATATTATCTACAGGATCAGAGTACTCCAAGAATTAAAGAATTGTAGAAATTGAAGAAGTCTCAAGAAGCATTATCAGGTTCTATGTGATGATTGGTTGATGGTGATGATTTAATGTAAAGTTCTATTATCTCTCATATATTCTTGGGTGGAAGGAAGGGGAAAGGATGGAGAGTTCAACTCTTTCTTGATATTGGAGGATTGTATCTTCCTCTTGGAGGTTTATCCCTCCCTTTACATTTGGAAGTTGTAGCTACCTTTGGAAGTCATTACTTCCCTTGAACAATAGCTATTGATTATTTCTCATATATTGTGCATGGTGTACTGTGGTGTATTTGTGTAACTCTTATACTATTGTTCATTTCTCATTGGATATAATTGAATGGTTTAAGTATAAGTTTAAAAAGGTTTTAAATTGTACTTGATACTGATTCACTCCCCTCTCAGTATCAACAAACCCCAAATATTTTGTTTAATGCTTCAAAATAGCTCCGGAAGGTTTTGGACCCCAATTTTCCAAACTGAGACTTGCCACTAAAAATGGCCATACAAGTTGATTCTTCCAAAATTTTCACCCAGAAAGTACCAATATATATAAAAAATTCTATGATGATCCAATCCATATCAATTTATATTGTGCTTCTTTTAATCTTTGTCATATCATTTTCATTAGTTCTTCCACTTCTTGAATGATTTCCTATCCAACTATTATTCTGTCTTCTAGTCTCTCCCAATTGAGAGGATTCTTAGAAGGTCTCCCATATAAAAACTCAAAAGATGCCATCTTGATTGATCTTTGATAACTGTTGTTGTAGGAAAATTATACTAACGATAGATATTCTTCCCATCAATTCTATCTATTGGTATATGACATATATTTAGAGTATATCTTCTAACACTTAATTTACTATTTTTGTTTGACCATTTGTCTCTGGATGATATGTTGTACTAAGGTTGAGTTGAGTTCCTAAATTCTCTTGAAATCCTATCCAAAATTTGCTTGTAAACATTGATCCATGGTAAACAAATTATTTTCTTAGGAACTCCATGTAATCTCACTATTTAATTTACAAATACTCTAACCACTTTTGGTGCTTAATAAGTTATTTTTATTGGAATAAAATGTGCACTATTTTTAAATATATCCACAATTGCCATGATGGAATCATGCCTTCTCAAGGTCACTAGCAACCCCACTATAAAATCAATTGGTATTACTTCCTATTTTGTTTCTAGAATTTCACATGGTTGTAGTAGTCCTACTAGGTGCTAATGTTCAACTTCCACTTGCCGACATTCCAATAATCTTACTACATAATTCACTACATCTTTCTTTATTCCCACCCAAAAGAATAATAATTTTAAATATGCATACATCTTTTTCACCCTAGGATGGGAAGTATATATGGCTCGATGAGCCTCTCTTAATATTAAATTACATATTTCTTCATCACATCATACATAAATTGTTTTATTAAATCTTAATAGACCATATCCATATAAGGTATATCCTTCATACTTAAGGATTTTCATTGTATCCTTTTCTAATGTCATTGTTACTTCTTTGTACCATTTATCATGTTGTTGTAAACCCAACATTTGTCCATTGAGATTAGTATTCAATGGCAAGATTGAAAATATTCAAGGCTATGACTTAAGGTACTATTAGCCACTTTATTCAAAGTTCCCTTAATATTAGATATGTCAAAACCATATTCACTTAAAAGTTTAGATCATCATCATTTCCTTGCATTCAATTAATCTTGTGCAAAAATTTATTGAAGACCATGGTGATCGACCTTAAGTTGGAAATTTCAACCTAGAAAGTAATGTCTCCAACGTCTTAATATATGCACCATTGCATCAAGTTCTAAATCACCAGTCATGTAGTTTTCTTCAATCAATCTAAGCTTCCTACAAGCATAATAAACCAATCTACCATTTTGCATCAATTCTCCACCTAATCCTTGCTTGGAAGCATCCATACATACTAGAACATCTTGTTCCATATTATGCACCTTTAAGATTGGGGATGTTGTCAATAGTTGTTTTATTTTGTTGAAGGTTTGCTCACTTTCTTCTTTCCATACAATTTTTATTTATTTTTCTTTTGAAATTTAATAATGGGGTTATCTATTTTTAAAAAACCATCCACAAATATTCTATAATATCCAACTAATCCCATAAAACTCCATACTTCATGTACATTAGTGGGTGTTGGCCATTACAAAACAACCTCTATCTTTGCTAGATCCACTCTTGTTCCTTCTTTTGAAATAATATGTTCCAAATAATGAATCTCAAATTGGAAGAATGGACACTTATAATGTTTGGCACCTAACTTATGCTCTCTGAGGCACTGTAAAACTAACCGTTAAATGTTCCTCATACTCTTATAGTGTTCAAGAATATATAATATTGTCAATTAAAAACACTTGCAAAAACTTATCCAAACACTTTTAGAATACTCCATTCATCAAATTCATAAACATTACTAGGGCATTGGTCTACCCAAAAGGCACCACCAAAAATTCATAATGTCCAAACTGCGTTTTGAAAGTTGTCTTTGGAATATCTACTTCCTTAATTCTCAACTATTAATATTGAGATCATAAATCAATTTTAGAAAACACCGTGCCCCCTTTCATTTGATCAAAGAGATCATCAATTCGATGTAAGGGGTATTGGTTTCTAATGGTGGCTTTGTTCAACTATCTGTAATCAATGTAAAACCTACATGACCCATCTTTCTTTTGTACAAAAATCACCAATGCCCCCCAAGGTGACATACTAGGTTGAATTGACCCTAAATATAGAAGCTATTGAAGCCGCATCTGTAACTCCTACAATTTTGGAGTAGTCATATGATACAGAGCCTTGGAAAGTGGTTCTATTTCTAGTTTAAGTTTGATACTGAACTCTAATTGACGCTTAGGTGATAGTCCGGGCAATTCTTCTGAAAACACATTACGAAATTCCAACAATACAAGATGTTGTTCTATATCCACTAGATCTTTCTCCTTGTTCATAGATACTACTACATACATTTGATGGCCTTTTCTAGGACCCCTTTTTAGTTGTAGGGATGAAATGAATCCTAGAGATACTTCTCTCTTGGTTCTTACTAAGATAATCTCTTTTTACTTGAATCATATATAAAATGAAGCATTTCGCCTTTTCAATCTAGAATTGTTTCATGGGTTTCCAGTTAATCCATATAAAGGATTATATCATAAGATCCCAATGTGGTATGGTATAAAGGTACATGAGTAATACACACCCCGTAATCATTTTTACAATCTTTTAATAATTGTCCTACCCCTTGTTTAATACCCAAAGCCATTTTAACCAAGCCATTTGCTTGCTTGTTGTTAAACCACATCTACATGGTGCACTTGGAGAAATACAAATTTGAGTAGCTCATGGATCAATTAATAAAGAAAAACTAATTCCATTAATTTCACCTATGGTCTCTAAGACTATAGACTGCTGTTCTACTTGGTAGTCATTCATCGTAGCATGAATCTTATATGCTTTGCCCATATTTCCTACTGTTGTTGTCTGACTATGCTCTTGTATAGCCTCTCTATCTCTCATTGGATAATCTCTCTAAAGATGAGGTCCTCCACGCATCAAACATCCCCATCGTTAGATTGTCTACTACATATGGGGCCTAAAAGATGGTCCTCCCTCCCTATTGGCCATTTCTGAACTCTCGAAGTATATATTCTTGATGCCTTTCTTTGCTCTAAAAATGATATAGAAACTACACCAGCTAATTGACTCTGTCTAGGCCCTCTAGTGATTGACGGTCTAAGTGATATATGTTAACCTCCACTCAAATCCTCCTCCTCAACAATTAATTCTCTAAAGTTGAAAATAAGAAGATATTTACTCATTTTCCAAAACATAAACATACTCCTAAAATGTCTTTAATACTATGAATTCAAAGCCTTTGAAAGACAAGATAGATTTTGTACTTATTTCATAAATATCACATTTTTGCAGACCTTTTAAGATTTAAGATACATGTGATTGACATGATTACATAAGAACTAATAAATAGGAATAAACATGACAATGAGATCCAATTTAGGGGCACTAGTGCCCAGATAACAAACCATAATTATCTTCATTCTAGCTGAGCACTAATATTGCACTCAAGCACCACTATGGAAATAAAAAAATTCGAAACTCCTCTACAAATTACCACCCTCATATATTGGTGAATCTCTACAATTGTTTTTATCTTTGGCTGAACCCCTGAGGATCTTCCTTAAAATTTTGGAATTAATAGCTTTGTACCGTTCCTTGGCTTTCACAGTTAATTTGTGAGCAAAATAATCCATCTGATATCGATATTTCTCGTACAAAATCGAGACAGTATATGTGGCAACAATAACTAAGTAGAATAATTCATAAGAAAATCTACACTCTGAAACATCAAAGCTGAACCTGAACTATAATAAGTTTAAGGAAAAAACGGTCTATCTATATGTATAATAGAACAATTAAAGAAAACCTAATATAAAAAATCACTGAAACAAAGTTTTTGTAGATAGCTAAAGTGACCCAACACTTCAACCACTTTCTCTACCAAATCTTCCACTATATGCATTGGAAGATTTGATGAAATAGGAGTAGATTTAAAGGCTAAAAACCACAAGATTAAGCACATTCTTTTTTAACCATTTAGTTCCTATTGTCCTTGATGATGGGTGGAGTGTTCACTCTAAAAGTTAAATGTTTCAAAACTTTTACATAGTGTATTTCCAGAAGCTCCTACAACAACCACTACTTAATTAAAGCTTCATAAAAATACCGAAATAGTGCTATTGGCTAGAAAATACTTTCCCAAAGAAAATTACAGAAATATATGGTTCCAAAACCAAGGGAAACTAGTATTTACTATTCATATCAACTCATACACAACAAAGCAAAACTATAAAATCATGAATTGGATCTGCACATTGGATGATGGGTAGTCTTTTGACATTGCAAGCTCTGGGAAGAGCCAAGGCCTGAGTGTGGTTGATAGACAATGCTAGGTCATTATTAATAGATAGAACTTGGCATAGGCAAAGCACCTTGGTAGAAATAATAATAATTGCCTGGCTTCATTTCATTGTTGCCCGTCATAAAAAAGCTTAAACATGGAGATAAGCTTGTAATAGTGTTGGTACAATTCAAAGAAGAAGCAAAAGGAGAGGGCACCTATGCCACCACTTCGACTGCCATAAAGACCACCATAAGAGAAAGACTCCACGTGTTCTTCTCGATGCTGAAGAAGAAACCCTTACAAACCAAAGAATAAACCCTCAAGAAGTTCTCCATAGACAAATGTGTTTGAGGGCAGAATAAATTACTTGTTTAGAAGGGTTAATGAAGATACCAATGGAATGGATTACTTGTTCAAAAAGGGTTAAATGTGTTTTCATATTTTTCTTATCCCATCACATCAATGATAAAAATAGTTTAATCAAAGTTTTTGGTCCAATGATTATCCAACAAAATTGATATCTAGGGTAAACTCTAGAATTCTCAACAACATGTCATTCATGTGAATAGAACCTGGGTAGAGAGGATAACACTCCACCCCAAAATCAAACGAGTTAGACCCAATTAACAAACTTCTTTTATTTGTATATACACATTTAATGTAATTATATAAATTAAAGTGAAAACATTCATATATATTGTAAAAAGGGACTAATATACTCCATAAAAAATAAGTCTCTATTGTAGGAAGGGACTAATATGGTCCTGTTCGACAACATAGGTATTCCAACAGAGGACAAACACCTTCAGTAACCACTCACACAACCAGATCAAAGATCAACACACCGATGTTTTGACGTGGTAAAACCCCTACAGGGAAACATCCACGGCCCCAGCCAACGCGACCACTTGGAACAGTTTATTAATGCAAAAGAAAAATAGTACAAAGAGATTTTACAAGAGAGTTTCTCACAATCGATCATCGGAAAATGACCCTCCATGTTCTTTAAATAGAGATCATGGACTAATTGGGTGTTAATCCACAAATCAATGGCCGTTAAGATCGAGGAGAGTATGAACCATCATATCACTCTATGTTGGGAACATATCGTGACCGTCGTATTTCCTAACTACAAATGCATACTAATGCATACTTAAGAAACACACTAAGAAACACACTTTTACCTAAGGAGACATTAGACCAAGTAGACCTTAACTAACTCCTAAGTGTCTAAATATCCTAACATCCCCCCTTAAGAACAACTTGAGATAGGATTGAAGGATTTACAATGTTGACACAATAGGAGAAGGAAGCAGACATTATAGCCTATACCCCCTTAATGACAACTTCCTGAACTCCTAACATAGATCGAAGTTTGGAAAACTTCGCTTCTGTAAGAGACTTTGTGAAAATGTCTGCAACTTGATCTTCTGTAGGGAAAAAGAGCACTTCAATAACTTGATCATGAATGAGATTTATGATGAAGTGCATGTATAGATCGATGTGTTTTCTACGCTGATGTTGAATTGGGTCTTTGGCGAGCTTGATGGCACTCTGATTGTCGCACCAAAGGCTGGTTGGATGCTGCTACTGGAATCCAAACTCTGAAAGGATCTGTCGAAGCCACAAGGCTTTCTGACTGGCATTTACCATTGCTCGGTACTCTGCTTGTGCTGAAGAAAGTGAAATAGCCCGTTGTTTCTTACAGGCCCGAGTGACAAGTCTTGAACCAAGGCTAAAAACATAACCTGCAGTAGACTTCCGATCATCAGGGTTGTCGACCCAATCTGAATCAGTGAAACCAACCAATAAAGGAGTCCCCCATGAATTGTAATGTATCCCGAACTGAACTGTACCATGAACATAGAGAGATATCCTTTTAGCTACTTTCCAATGGCTTTCATAGGGTGTTTGCATATACTGGGAAACAAGACCAACATTAAAGGAAAGATTAGGACGAGTATGAGTCAAGTATAAGAGGCTACCAACTAACTGACGGTACATGGTGACATCAAATTCGAGAGAAGTACAGGTGGCAGTAAGCTTGACTCCAGACTGGAAGGGAGAAGGGGATGGTTCACAATCATCCATGTGAAAGCGATGAAGAAGGTCACAAGCATACTTAGACTAGGAAAGAAAAATTCCTTCATTGGTTTGCAAAACTTGGAGGCCAAGGAAATAGTGCAAAAAACCTAAGTTTGTCATTTCAAATTTCTTCTTAAGGATGGTTTTCACATGGTTTAAAAGTTTTGAGTCACTACCAGTAAGGATAAGGTCATCAACATAAAGGACAAGGATTATGAGATGGCTTCCTACTTTCTTGGTATAGACATTAGGATCATAATGGCATCTAGAGAATCCAATGTCAATAAGAAAGCTATCCATTTTGGCATACCAAGCTCGGGGAGCTTGCTTAATACCATAAATAGATTTCTTAAGGCGAAAAACAAGGCTAGAGTCATTTTGGACATAGCCAGGAGGTTGTTCCATGTATATTTATTCTTGCAAATCTCCATGCAATAAGGCAGATTTAACATCCATCTAATGGACGTCCCATTTATGTGAGGCAACAAGGGAAAGAACAAGGCGGATGGAATCCATTTTGGCTACAGGCGAAAAGGTTTCATTATAGTCAATTCCTTCAACTTGGGAAAATCCTTTGGCAACTAACTAAGCCTTGTGTCTTTCAACACTTCCATCTGATGCATACTTAGTTCTGTAGACCAATTTTCATCTGACAAGTTTTCTTCCTTTTGGAAGAGGTACAAGATCCCAAGTATCGTTTTCCATTAAAGAACTATACTCTTCATTCATTGCAGTATCCCAATCTGGATGACCTGAAGCTTTTGCAAACGTCTCTGGATCATGAGTCTCTGAGACTTGAGACAAAAGAGAAGAGGCTCGCTAGAACTGTGAACGTCTTCGACGTTGATATGAAGGATCACCGAGAAGACCACCAACTGCTTCTCGTGTTGAACGAACCCATCTAGGAAGCAGTGGAACTGGTGCTGGTTTAGGTTCAAAGGACTCATCTGGAGGAAGGTGAGCAAGTGGAGGTGGATTTTCATCCTTACTATTATCATCTGAAGAAGAAACTAGAATAGGAACAAAAGAAGGCACAAACGCCGAAGATGGCTCACAGGCCGAAGAAGGTACAATCACCGAATCAGGCTCACAGGCCGAAGAAGGTAGAATCACCGAATTTGGCTCGCAGGCCAAGATATTTTCATCAAATTTAACATCTCTTATAATAATAATTTCATTACAATGTGGTTGAAGAAGTCTATAACCTTTGACATCTTCAGAATAACCAACAAATATACACTTCTCACTTTTAGGCTGCAATGCTTTCCTTTTCTCATTAGGAATGTGAGCCCATGCTATACTGCCAAATAAACGGAAGTGACTTAGATCTGGTTTAATTTTAGTCCAAGCTTCTTTCGGTGTTATATTTTTAAGAGCCTTTGTGGGAGTGTGATTGACTATGTAATTTGCACAATTGATTGCTTCCACCCAATACTTTAGACTTAATCCCTTAGATTGGATCATACAATTAGCCATTTCTTTTAATGTGCGGTTCTTTCTCTCAGAAACACCATTTTGTTATTGTGTATATGGAACAATGTGTTGCATTTGGATGCCCTATGTAGTGTAATAACTTGTAAAGTTATTGTTCACATATTCGCCACCATTATCTATTCTTAACTTTTGAATTTGATGTCTAGATTGCTTTTCTACAAGGGCCTTGTAGGACAAAAACTTGTCAAAAACTTCGCTCTTAAGTTTTAAGAAGTAAACCCAATTACATCTGGAAAAATCATCAATGAAAGTTAAGAAACACTTGCACCCAAAAAAAGAAGGAGAAGAAACTGGACCACACAAATCATTGTGAACAAGCTGCAAATGGCCCAAGGCGTGCCAAGAGGCACGTTTGTCAAAACTGTCTTGATGATGTTTGTTGAGAACACAACCGGCACAAACACCATCTCTGCATGAAACGTGAGGAAGACCAATCACCATCTATTGATTACATAGTTATTGCAATGAGTGATAGTTTAGATGACCAAACTGCTCATGCCAAAGTTTGCTCAAGTCATCACTATGAGCAACAAAAACTGATGAAAAAGATGATGACCCAAAGTTTTCAAACTTGTACAACCCAGTAATATCATCAACAATTCCAGTTACAAGAACATGCTTAAGATCTTTTAGACCCTTGATTACAACTTGGTGAGGTGAAAACTCTACGGTTTTACCTTTACCTTAATGAGTGATTTGATATACTGATAGAAGGTTACAAGAAAGACTTGGAACACATAATACATCATTGAAATGACCATTATCTACTTGAACTGTTCCAGATCCTACAACACTAAGAGATCTATCATCACCAACAAATATTTTCTTGGTGTTACATTCATTTAGAGTAGAAAATATGTCTTTATCCTTAGCCATATGATAAGATGCTCCATAATCAATAAGCTTCTCATCAGAAGAGGAAGTAGAAGTTGTATTGAAGGAGAAACCAAAAGCGAAAAGTGCATGTCCATGAGAAGAAGAAGAAGAAGTAGAATCAATACTGATGTTGTGCTTCTTCATCGATGCTTCTAAAACTGCCATCTTCTTGAAACATTTGGACTCATCATGACCATCTTTATCACAAAAGTTGCAATGTCTGTCAATCTTCTTATTTTTATATTTTTCTCCTTTGTCACCATTAGGAGCTCAATCTGTCCGAGCGGGTTTGGGACCCTTATGTTGCTTGTTGTTGTAGCGATGATGTTGCTTCTTGCGATACTTGGGTTTATCATTCTGCTGGGAAACTAAGGCTTTGTTGGAGGTACTTACAGTGCTGATCACTCCAAGTTGTACAAGCTTATATTCCTTTCTAATCAAAGAAACACAAAAGGACTCAAGAGTGGGTTTTTGATAAGCTTTCCCTAGAGCCTCTCTCATGACATAAAAGGTAGATACAAACACAGAATATGCACTACCTAGCTTAGAAATAATAAGATAGATGCAACGCTCTTCCTCCATTTTTATCTCACATTCTTCACTTAAAATTCCGAGTGTTTTAAACTTAGATAGATAGTCTCCAAGGAAAAAAAATCACTTGAACTTAAGGTCAGTACTTGATTTTCTAAATGTTGTGCTCGAATAATATTGAATTTACCAAACACAGATTCAATCTTGTCCCAAGCTTCTTCAGGGTCATCAATTTCTTTAAGGTGGAACCTTAAATCAGGAGAGATGGACATTCCGATTAGTCCACGTGATTCGTCACTCCTATTAGCCCATTTGAATTTCTTATCATCATTAGTGGGTGATTTTTCCTTTCCCAAGGTAATCCGGTACAAGCCTTTACTTCTTAATAAATCTTCCATATGAGATTTCCATTGGAAATAGTTCGTGTTTGTAAGCAAAAGATTACTTGTAAAATCAATATTAAATATGCAGATAATATGGATTTAAAAACCAAAAATGATGATCTGGATGGAAAGATCTCGAAAAGTTAAGCGGTTTAAAAAAAACAACACTGAAAACGGACATCGGGTGTGAGAGTTATGCCCTTTTAAAAAAAGGCATAAACGGTAACCAAAAGACCATGTGATAGTGTAAGTTGCTTTATGAAGTGACCCACTTTTATAAAGAGAAGTGATGATCACTTTTACAATAAAGTTACTTTATAAAAGAAAAACTACATGCAAAATAAATAACTCTAAAATAAAATATTAAAGCTACGTATAGTGATTCACTTTTATACTTGAAGTGAAATACATTTTACAATTTTAGCATGAACTTTTAAAAAAAAAATAACAAAAGAGAGACTTGAACTCAATTACTCTTACTTAATAAGGCAAATTTTAACCAAATGGTCTAGCAAAACATACTGTATTGTTTCGCAAGAGGATTGGGGGTGTTGTTGTTGTTGAGGAAGACGACCTTGGAGAGCGTGATAAAAAAAACCTCTTTTCACACAAGAAAAAAAGAAAGCACTTCTCGATGACAACAAGGGTTATATCTCGGTTAGCTTACTTGGAAGATGCACCTTTTCCTATCTATTTCTGATTTGTCAAGATCACATAGGGCGTGGGGCAAAGAACACACACAGATCTAAAAAAGTAGCAACCCAGAAACAAATAATATAAAACCGAAATAAAACCAAAATAATACTCTGCAAAGATTTAAAAAAAATGTGTATTGAGGCTTTATACCTCCAGATTTGACTGAAATGACCGTATCTTGGGAAAACATAAACCTTTTCGAGTGAAATGAAAAGTGTTCCTAACTGAAACGAGTGCTCCATATGCAATGGAATAGTCCTCTCATCCCATGAATGTACGAAAATGACAGAAAATGAAGATGAGACAACTTGGCTTTATGATCTCGATCTACAACAGGAGCGGGTCTTCAAACAGACTCTGATACCATGTTCGAAAACACAGGTATTCCAACAGAGGATGAACAAATTCAATAACCACTCACACAACCAGATCAAATATTAACACACCGATGTTTTGACGTGGTAAAATCCTACGGGGAAACATCCACGGCCCTAGCCAATGCAACCACTTGGAGCAGTTTATTAATGCAAAAGAAAAAGATTACAAAGAGATTTTACAAGAGTGTTTCTCACAATCGATCATTGGCAAATGACCCTCCATGCTCTTTAAATAGATATCATGGACCAATCGGGTGTTAAGCCATAAATCAATGGCTGTTAAGATCGAGGAGAGTATGAACCACTGGATCACTCTATGTCGGAAACATATCGTGACCGTCGAATTTCCTAAATACAAATGCATACTAATGCATACTAAAGAAACACACTAAGAAAAAAACTTTTACCTAACGACACATTACACCAAGTAGATCTTAACTAACTCCTAAGTGTCTAAATATCCTAACAAGTCCATCAACAATAAGTAATGCATCTAATTAATAAGTAAAATACTTTCAAAACCTATATCTAATTGTGATATTGTTTAGCACTCTCGAGTTTGTACACATCCTCCATAAATAATCCTCCTTTAGTGTGATCATTGTTGGAATTGTGGATGGAGTCATACTCTACTTGATTAATCATTTCGACATTAATTACTCTCCAAGATGTTAGTTCAAATTTCCAATTTCCATTAGAATCATCATGTTTGTTGTTTGTTTCAATATTGTTGCACTATATCATTTTACTTGTGCAACAATTACTCACTTCATGAGGAATATTTTTTCTATGCCTTTTTATTTTCTATGCCTTGCCACTTTCGTTGGCACAATAAATAACAATCTTTTGTCTCTTTCATTGTGCTCAAGAACTTTGTTCACAACAATGACACCTCTCTTATAAGCTTCTCACTCTTTAGTGGAAGTCACTAGACTCTCCTTCCAACATTGTTGATGGTGTAGGTATTGTTCTTCATGTCATGCTTTTCACAATTACCATATTATGATGACCTTTCCAACAATAAATGAAAAGAATTCATGGGTATATCATCATACAAAATCTTGTTTCTATACTCCTATATTTTAGGACACCTTCAATTGGTTTGTCTCACCATTACTGCATAACCTTCTTGCAACCATAATAATCTATATGGTTGTGAATGTTGTGGTCACTCTATACACAATTTTCTACCATCTTGACCATACCCATATTTTTAGTGGTAATATTATGAATGACAACTTTACAATTCTTTAGTCTAACTGTTTTACGTTTTTGTCCTTTTCAAGTGATATTTTTTGTTTAATTTTGCTCAAAATCAGATGAGAATTTGTTGGATTTGCAGATTTGAGTGGTTATTTCTATATAATCCGAGTGCCCTAAAGATTTTTCAGCGCATTGAATCCATTTTTAAATTCAAAAATGCAATTTAGACAACCAAAAATTGTGATTTCATGAAGATTTATGTCGTCAAATTCTGATGAAAAAAGCTAAAACGTAGAACAATTAGACAACATTCTTTACAATAATTGCTTCTCTTATTAAATCATTTTCTTGCATTTATTTATGAAATTGACATTTATTGAAATAGCAACTTACTAGCATTAGCATTATTGAAATGTCTATTTCATTACTATGATATCCAAATGGTGGGACTCAATTTGGTTAATGACTATTGTAAGTTGACTCCTGCCATTTGGATGCAAACCACTAGATAGTGTTATGATTACACATAGTAGCACAATAAATGAAAACTTTACTAAATAAATAAGGTTGACATTTGGTTTTGTGTGCATTACACTATGAGGAAGAAGTGTGATAACTTACAAATACAGATCCATTTAGAGAGTACCAAAAAGTCTAATATCCTATGTCAAAAGAAAAAATAATTTCAAAACTAACCATCTCAAATGTGAAGGACCTCTAGGAATGAGTTTGAACCTAACCCATGCTAAAAAAAGGCTTAGCACACAATCAATTTTGAAAGATAAAGGATCATAATTTCACAACATAAGATGGATAGGGTCCTAGTGTCCCTAATCAATGACCCACACAATCAATTTTGAAAGATAAAGGACCATAATTTTACAACATAAGATGGATAGGGTCCTATTATCCCTAATCAATGACCAAGAGATAAAGGATCATAATTTAACAACATAAGATGGATAAGGGCCTAGTGTCCCTAATCAATAACCAACTTTTTTTAGTCTATGCATAATGATCTGTAGTAACACAATCATAACATAATGCATTAATATGATTTAGATCATTTATAATCATGGAGGCAATATAACATAATCAAAGATGATGTCACATGACAATAACCAAAGATGATGTGAGGGGGCAATGCTTTACTTTTTCTCATTAATCATGATACATAAGAATTCAAAATACAATTATATGTTGTCATGCTCTAATGTTTTTATTTTATTTAATGCTCTTATATATTATATATATATATATATATATATATATATATATATATATATAGCTAATTCTTATTTTTAGTATTTAAGTGGTTGAGTTTTGGTATTTTTCATTAAATCTGATTAGTATAGATTTGGGTGAAATAAAAAATTTATACTATTTAAATTACATTTTACATACATAAATTTCGTCATGAAAAACTCTAAAACAACTGAATTAAAAAACAAAAATAACAGCCAAAACCTCCTAAAATGTCTCGCCCCATGTCAAAACACAAGTGTTGCAGAAGGAATAATGGTTCATGTTTACATGCACATTGCCGCCATGAAAAGATTTCAAGCATTTTACCTAACATTGACATTTTAGGATGCATGCATTTTACTTAGGATGCATGCACGCTTGCTTTCCACATTCCTTACTACTTAGATTTGTGGTTGGTGTAGCATGAGAGGTTCATTTAATATGAAGCATTGATGGATCCATTTTTTTGAAATTTGGATTAAGAGTAGGAGAGCCAGAAAAGCCATGACATCATTGTAGTTGTTTCTCTTTTCTTTTGTCAAATCTTAATACGGGCAATTCAGAATCATCTGTATTTGGTTTCTGGTCTTTTCAAATCTGATTAGAGTGGTAGCTTCAACTCATCTTGTCTTTCATAGATCTTCTACCCTCCCTCGCCCTCAACTTGCAGATATCTTTCCAGAATACTATCCAAAAGGTTATTATCTTCATCTGTCCTGACATTTACAGGTGAGATCAAAAGCTCTAATTACTAGAGAAATGAAGTTCTTTGTTTTGATTCAAGAACACTATGATGATAGAATGATTGCTATCTAGTTCTTCTTAATTGAATTTTGAAAACTTCATGAGGCCTGCATTAATTAGAGGTTCTATGGATTTACATGTTTTAGGGTAATGGAACAATGGAAAGTTTGAGACTATATGTGGTAACTCCATGACTTGTGTTTTCTGGATGTTCTAATCAATATAAAAAGTGTTGGGAATTTAGGACATGCCACCCAAACCAAAAACTAGGTGTCCTAAAATATTTAGCCACAAGAGACATAAGAATTTTCGATGAAACACACCTAGAACAAGAAAAATATCACCTCTCAAATGTCTTTAAAAACATAGGTTATAAACATAAAGACATTACAAACACAATAAATAAAGTCCTAGAAAAAACTAGCAAAAACCCTAACTCCCTAGAAAACCAGAACCCCAATAGAAATGCCTACTTACCTTACATCCAAGGAGTAACCGATAAGATTGTGAAATTCCTTAGCAAAAAAGAGATCAAGACCTCCTTCAAACCACATGAAACCATCAAACAAAGTATGACCCTAACTCCCTAGAAAACCAGAACCCCAATAGAAATGCCTACTTACCTTACATCTAAGGAGTAACCATATTAGCTTTGCATGTCCATGATGATGGGTCACCCTAAAATTTGGACATTTCAAAACCTCTCAAGAGTGATATCCAGAAGAAAAAAATTCTACTATGACTAATAAGTGTGGAAACCTACATTCTCAAAGCCAAGGCAAGGCAAGTCTACTGTCCCTTAATCTTGGTTACCCATTGTACCACTAGCTAGGTCAAGGTGGATTAAGGAAAATTCAATGTGTGTGTGTGAGAGAGGGGTGTTTCTAAGATAATCAATGATAACTATCAAGTCAAAAGAGTAAAGTAAATGCTCCGAAACACTAGCTATCAAAGAAAAAGAAATTGTCATGTAATGAAACTTGAACAAAGAGATGATTCACTTTAGCATATAACAAGTTTATGTGAGAAGATATAAAATAGTCCTAAATTAGTGAAGATGTAAATGAAAAAGATTCTAAATGCTAGTTAAAAGACTAACACATCAATAACCAATGATTGTTGAATTAAAATAGCATGAAACTACTTTGAATGAATAGAAGGTGCCAAGCCCTAATGACTAGAAATTGCAATAATGCACTAATAACTGATGTTAGAGATGATTCTATGTTAAGAATGCAACTAAACCCTAGACATTAGGCTAATAATGACTAAAAATAAAGATGCAATGCAATGATGGCTAAATCTAACACAAGACATCAAGGAGAATGAGAGCTAGAGTTTGAAGGTCACTTACAAAAGAGAAAGACTAGAGCCGTCTTAGTTCCTTGGGAACATGGATTCAAGAAATGCAACCTGTATGGAGGATAAAGGTAAAAAAAAACTCAAAGATCTAGCCCCACGAGAGTACACTCACAAGCCCTAGGTCTAAGTTGTTTAGGAAAACTATTTATGGGAGTACACTCACTAGCCCTAAATGTCATCCTATGTCTTTGAAGGCCTTTAACAAGAGATCAATGTGGATCTTAGGTCAAACCTTAGAGGAGTCCAATCACAAGATCTAGAATTTTACCAATAAGGGTAAATCTAGGGGACTATGCTCACAAGCCCTAAAATGAACCTTATATGCTTTCACAAGATTAAAATGGACGATAACAAGGGAATGGAGCTCAATTGCAATCCTTCCTAGGGTTCCAAACAATATTTATCCAAGGATAACAAGATAACATGCAAATTATCACCTCTTTGATAAAACATTCACTTAATAAACCAAGAACAAACCATTAAACACTTGAAAGAGCACTCACTAGTCAAGTCATTGGCATGAAGAAACCCTAGAACACAAATCATCCACAAAAAATATGAAGAAATATCCACAAGATCACTCTCCAAGAGGTGCACATAAGTACTCCATAATGAAAAAGAAGAATAAAATACAAGAGAAGTGATTCTCCACAAGTGTGAGTTTTGATTTACAAGTTAGGGAGCGCTAGCCTTTATATATGAGGAAACCCTAGCGCTTTACCTTTCTAAAATCCCTAAAAATCATAATATCCATGATACAAGGTGGATAGGTCTAGGCCAACCCCCAAAATATCCTCCAACATAAAGATAAAATACAAATATATCAAAATGTCTCCTCAAAAGGTCACACGTGTGGGTGTGAGAGTCAAAATGAGGGTGACATCATCTCCTATGAGGGTGTAAGAGCCTCCAAAGGACATGCCTCTCCCAAAGGTGGAAAGAATCACCAAGGGTCACATCTCCCCTTCTCAAGGGTCATATCTCATCATCACCAAGTGCTAACTCATCATCCTCAATGTGAGGTTATCCTAGTGTAAAGTCATGTCAAATCAAGCATGATGTCATCCTCAAGATCCCAAACATCCTAGGTCAAATTTTAAACATCCTACATGAGAAAGGCTCCATCATCCCTGTTGAGGGATGTATCATCATCACCAAGTGTAACATCATCCAATCAAACCCTAATGTCCTCGGGGAGTGCACTGCCCAAACTATGGGCTTCCTACCCTCTCAATGGAACATTAGGTTGTATCTGCAATGCCCAAATTCATCTCTACAACTTCCAAGGTCCAGGAGTTCCTAGAGGACATTTGAAGGCATGCCAAGCCATCAAGGGACCAAACGTTCAAAATCAAGGTGCAATGTTCTCTGTATAGTGAACAACATCCTAGTGTTTACTAAGAATGTTCTCTTATGGCTTGGGTTATAGCCACAACATAGCGATTGAGCATAACATAACAATATTTAACTAACAACATAAGTTAAGTAGAATTTACTAACTAACTACCTACGAGAAGAAGGATCACCTACCTGATTTTTTGTAGTTTGATGTAGATCTCTTTCACAAGTCCATGCTCTAAAGCTCTTGCTCTAGGACTTTCTATATCAACCTACACTCAGAAAAGAACTAGGATGCATAGAAGGTAGTTAGGATAACTAACTAATAACTTCAAACATCAAGCATGATTAATATGTTAGTTTCCACATCATCGAATGCATATAAAGTTTGTAAAAATAAACCATTAATAAATGACATTGATGAGTAAAATAGGTCTATTATTGTTATGAACAACAAGTTACATGTTCAGAATTCACTTAAAGTTGTTTCCAACATTGCTCTGAAACTGGCTTCTGAATTCCTCCACCTGGGCCTCTAGAAGACTAACTCTGTTAAGCCCTAAATAGTGGCACATTACCTCTTAATTGAGGCATATTACATTAATAATGTTATTTTATTTATGTTGGCTTGGGTCCATTAGTTGTAATTGTAACTCCTAGTCTCCTATATATACCAAGGAGACCTTTTCATTTGGAATCATCTTGCATTTGGAAGTTTATGTGGTGTTTAAGGAGGTTTCCCCCTCAAAGAGGTTTATTATCTGAAATTCTATCTTTTTCAAGGAGTTGAGTACTTATTCCGAGGTTCTTTTTATGCTATTTTGATATTTGGTTCTTAACATTTGGTATTAGAGCTCAAGGTCTTGGTGTTTTGCTGCTACATCTGAGACACCTTGGAATTTTCACTATAACGTGTTTTGTGCAGTGTTTCATAAGGAACCCCTTGGAAGATATTTAGTATACAGATCAAGGTATTTGGAGTTCAAATTTCAGCTCCCGAGGCCTTACACCTTCGGAGATATAGCCTGTGTAAGATATGGTTATGGAATCATCCTGAATTTAGTCATCGCGAAAGTTTCGCTATCATTTTTTTTATGTAACATTTAGAACCCTAAAATCTAGAGGATATTCACAGAAATTATCTAGGTAGTTGTGATAATTTTTTTAGCTTATGGGTCATCCTACGTTTGTAGATACACCCTGTGCAAGATAGGGTATCTGAATAGTCATATTAACTTGTCTCAAATAGGTCTTCCGGGTACAACAATGATATCTTCTTCAATGAGTATCCAAATTAAGTGAGACCAGTTTCATTGGACAGTGGACAATTTGAAGTATTTTTGGTACAAGTTTCAAAATCAAATAGCATATATTGTGATCTTGGCACACTTTACAAGTACACTCTCCTGGAAGGGAAAAAACTAAACAAGCTGTGGGGAAGTTACTATAACTTCCCCTTGGCACATCTAATTTTGATCAGACCTGTGGCATTGCATAGAAGAAATATCAGAGAACTATAAAAAGAAATTTTCAGACCCAAAAGGGACGAAATTTTGGAGATACAATAGAAGAAATATCATCTAGCAGAGCCACCTCGAAATCAAGTTTTAAAAGTGATACTTGGCCAACATGGCACCAAAAAAGGGAACTTTTACACCAATTAAGCCTCCTGATAGTCCTACTTGGACTCTTGATGAAGGTGAAGAAATGCACATGGACATATATGATTTACAAAAGAACACAATAACAAAATATGAACTAAAAGTGATGATGGATTCAACTGAAGCTAAGTTGGAGGCAATAAATACTAAGATGGATGGTTTAAAAAGGGAGATCATGGAAGGATTGGAAAATTTCCTAAAAGAAAGGACATCTGAAAGTGAAAATGTATCCCATGAAATTCATAACGAGGACACGAGGAAGATGAATCAAGAATGGAGAAAATCCGACCTTAGGTTGAAGACCAACCACTTTCCTAAGATCCATATGAGGAATTTTGATGGCAAGGATCCAATCACATGGATACTTCAGATGGAGCAATTATTTGATCTACATGATGTTCCACATACACAAAAGGTACAAATTGCTTCTTTATATTTAGAACCCAATCAATTTGTGTGTGTATAGATGAATTTGTTCTTGCAAATCACTCATCACTTGGACAATTTCCAAGGAAGAAATGATAACACACTATGAGGATACAAGGAGCAATACCTTTTTTAGCCAATTGATAAATCTCAAGAAAAAGGGTTCAGTTGCAGAGCACATTGAGAACTTTCAAAGATTTAATATAAAGGTAACATATATTCTAGATGAGCACCTGATTGATGTATTCATAGGAACTTTAAAGGATAACATTCAACATGAGGTTTGTCTTTGGGAACCCAAATAATTGGAGAATGCATTCAGGGTGGTGTTGATGGGCGAAATTGACCATCCGTCCACTGGAAGAGCGAGTCCGGTCGAGGGTTGTCTAAATAAACCAAGTCGTTTGGTGTAACTCGTTCTGACAGGTTTAATGGCTCCGTTAGCCAATCTAAGAATCCTAAAAGAAACGAATAAAAGAGAGAAATAACTAACTAATTACTAAACACTATATATATATATATATATATACATATGTTCTAATGTAACTGTAGTAGTTGTATTTAAGCATAAGGTATACAAGTCTCACTTATTTACATGATTTACAAGCTGCAAGTTTTAATCGAAACTTACGAAAATCGATGTGAAAAATGATTGCTTCTAGGAAGCAGATAAAGAAAGCACATAAAAATATTTATTGTTTTTTTTTTATAAATTTAAATAATCTTGCAAAAAAAATTTAATGAAACATGAACATGTGGATAGTCAAAGCTGAACCATACATTCTAGTTTCAATGATATGTAAATGGCAGAAAAATACAAAGAAGCTATCCTGTCAATGAATTAGTAAGGTGTATCCAAGCATATGCATGAGTGGTGAACATCCAACTGCCATGTCCAAGAGAGAAATCTGCAATGAACCTTATGACTATTCTAAATAAATTCAGAACATGTATTTGTAGCTTAGGTTTTAATGACAGAAAAGGAAACAAAAACATAAACCTGTGATCTCATAATTATACATGATTACAATAAAATAAATCTGGAAGCAATCTATGCATTTTATCATTCAATTTAAAATTCAAAGATAAATCTCATTATTTAAATTGAAGATATAATCACAACATTTGTATTTTGAGAAGCAAATGATAGATGATATTTATAATATAAACCTCCTACACATCATAGATCATTTAATCTAAAGATATCAGACCTGCACATGTAACAAGATTAAAAAAACATAAATAACAACATTATAATAAAAAAGCTAAAGCCAAAATGCATATATGTCGTTCTATTAAGTTTTTGGAATCACTTGTCCATTCTGTAGTCCTGGAAGAATTTTTTTGGATAATAGACTTTAAAGATTGGAAAAATTAATACATAAATGATAATAATTAACCATGTAT